>CAJVCO010000415.1:0-18553 GCA_910595825.1 Philhelius pedissequus | reverse complement strand
AATTAAGATATTATGAGCTAACAGAAAGGAAAAAAGGTTATCAAAGCACGGAACAGCGAAAAATGTCTACTTTGTTGTTATTTGATGAAGTTTCATGTTAATTTCGTTGTTCTTTGACCGATTTCGAATGAATTAAGATATTATGAGCTGACAGAAAGGAAAAAAGGTTATCAAAGCACGGAACAGCGAAAAATGTCTACTTTGTTGTTATTTCATGAAGTTCCATGTTAATTTCGTTGTTCTTTGACCGATTTCGAATGAATTAAGATATTATGAGCTGACAGAAAGGAAAAAAGGTTATCAAAGCACGGAACAGCGAAAAATGTCTACTTTGTTGTTATTTGATGAAGTTTCATGTTAATTTCGTTGTTCTTTGACCGATTTCGAATGAATTAAGATATTATGAGCTAACAGAAAGGAAAAAAGGTTATCAAAGCACGGAACAGCGAAAAATGTCTACTTTGTTGTTATTTCATGAAGTTCCATGTTAATTTCGTTGTTCTTTGACCGATTTCGAATGAATTAAGATATTATGAGCTGACAGAAAGAAAAAAAGATTATCAAAGCACGGAACAGCGAAAAATGTCTACTTTGTTGTTATTTGATGAAGTTTCATGTTAATTTCGTTGTTCTTTGACCGATTTCGAATGAATTAAGATATTATGAGCTAACAGAAAGGAAAAAAGGTTATCAAAGCACGGAACAGCGAAAAATGTCTACTTTGTTGTTATTTCATGAAGTTCCATGTTAATTTCGTTGTTCTTTGACCGATTTCGAATGAATTAAGATATTATGAGCTGACAGAAAGAAAAAAAGATTATCAAAGCACGGAACAGCGAAAAATGTCTACTTTGTTGTTATTTGATGAAATTCCACGTTAATTTCGTTGTTCTTTGACCGATTTCGAATGAATTAAGATATTATGAGCTAACAGAAAGGAAAAAAGGTTATCAAAGCACGGGAAGAGCGAAAAATGTCTACTTTGTTGTTATTTCATGAAGTTCCATGTTAATTTCGTTGTTCTTTGACCGATTTCGAATGAATTAAGATATTATGAGCTGACAGAAAGAAAAAAAGATTATCAAAGCACGGAACAGCGAAAAATGTCTACTTTGTTGTTATTTGATGAAGTTTCATGTTAATTTCGTTGTTCTTTGACCGATTTCGAATGAATTAAGATATTATGAGCTGACAGAAAGGAAAAAAAGGTTATCAAAGCACGGAACAGCGAAAAATGTCTACTTTGTTGTTATTTGATGAAGTTTCATGTTAATTTCGTTGTTCTTTGACCGATTTCGAATGAATTAAGATATTATGAGCTGACAGAAAGGGAAAAAAGGTTATCAAAGCACGGAACAGCGAAAAATGTCTACTTTGTTGTTATTTGATGAAGTTTCATGTTAATTTCGTTGTTCTTTGGCCGATTTCGAATGAATTAAGATATTATGAGCTAACAGAAAGGAAAAAAGGTTATCAAAGCACGGAACAGCGAAAAATGTCTACTTTGTTGTTATTTCATGAAGTTCCATGTTAATTTCGTTGTTCTTTGACCGATTTCGAATGAATTAAGATATTATGAGCTGACAGAAAGGAAAAAAGGTTATCAAAGCACGGAACAGCGAAAAATGTCTACTTTGTTGTTATTTGATGAAGTTTCATGTTAATTTCGTTGTTCTTTGACCGATTTCGAATGAATTAAGATATTATGAGCTGACAGAAAGGAAAAAAGGTTATCAAAGCACGGAACAGCGAAAAATGTCTACTTTGTTGTTATTTGATGAAATTCCACGTTAATTTCGTTGTTCTTTCAACGAATTCGAATGAATTAAGATATTATGAGCTGACAGAAAGGAAAAAAGGTTATCAAAGCACGGAACAGCGAAAAATGTCTACTTTGTTGTTATTTGATGAAGTTTCATGTTAATTTCGTTGTTCTTTGACCGATTTCGAATGAATTAAGATATTATGAGCTAACAGAAAGGAAAAAAGGTTATCAAAGCACGGAACAGCGAAAAATGTCTACTTTGTTGTTATTTCATGAAGTTCCATGTTAATTTCGTTGTTCTTTGACCGATTTCGAATGAATTAAGATATTATGAGCTGACAGAAAGAAAAAAAGATTATCAAAGCACGGAACAGCGAAAAATGTCTACTTTGTTGTTATTTGATGAAGTTTCATGTTAATTTCGTTGTTCTTTGACCGATTTCGAATGAATTAAGATATTATGAGCTGACAGAAAGGAAAAAAGGTTATCAAAGCACGGAACAGCGAAAAATGTCTACTTTGTTGTTATTTCATGAAGTTCCATGTTAATTTCGTTGTTCTTTGACCGATTTCGAATGAATTAAGATATTATGAGCTGACAGAAAGAAAAAAAGATTATCAAAGCACGGAACAGCGAAAAATGTCTACTTTGTTGTTATTTGATGAAGTTTCATGTTAATTTCGTTGTTCTTTGACCGATTTCGAATGAATTAAGATATTATGAGCTGACAGAAAGGAAAAAAGGTTATCAAAGCACGGAACAGCGAAAAATGTCTACTTTGTTGTTATTTGATAAAGTTTCATGTTAATTTCGTTGTTCTTTGACCGATTTCGAATGAATTAAGATATTATGAGCTGACAGAAAGGAAAAAAGGTTATCAAAGCACGGAACAGCGAAAAATGTCTACATTGTTGTTATTTGATGAAGTTTCATGTTAATTTCGTTGTTCTTTGACCGATTTCGAATGAATTAAGATATTATGAGCTGACAGAAAGGAAAAAAGGTTATCAAAGCACGGAACAGCGAAAAATGTCTACTTTGTTGTTATTTGATGAAGTTTCATGTTAATTTCGTTGTTCTTTGACCGATTTCGAATGAATTAAGATATTATGAGCTAACAGAAAGGAAAAAAGGTTATCAAAGCACGGAACAGCGAAAAATGTCTACTTTGTTGTTATTTGATGAAGTCTCATGTTAATTTCGTTGTTCTTTGACCGATTTCGAATGAATTAAGATATTATGAGCTAACAGAAAGGAAAAAAAGGTTATCAAAGCACGGAACAGCGAAAAATGTCTACTTTGTTATTATTTGATGAAGTTTCATGTTAATTTCGTTGTTCTTTGACCGATTTCGAATGAATTAAGATATTATGAGCTGACAGAAAGGAAAAAAGGTTATCAAAGCACGGAACAGCGAAAAATGTCTACTTTGTTGTTATTTCATGAAGTTCCATGTTAATTTCGTTGTTCTTTGACCGATTTCGAATGAATTAAGATATTATGAGCTGACAGAAAGAAAAAAAGATAATCAAAGCACGGAACAGCGAAAAATGTCTACTTTGTTGTTATTTGATGAAGTTTCATGTTAATTTCGTTGTTCTTTGACCGATTTCGAATGAATTAAGATATTATGAGCTAACAGAAAGGAAAAAAGGTTATCAAAGCACGGAACAGCGAAAAATGTCTACTTTGTTGTTATTTGATGAAGTTTCATGTTAATTTCGTTGTTCTTTGACCGATTTCGAATGAATTAAGATATTATGAGCTGACAGAAAGAAAAAAAGATTATCAAAGCACGGAACAGCGAAAAATGTCTACTTTGTTGTTATTTGATGAAGTTTCATGTTAATTTCGTTGTTCTTTGACCGATTTCGAATGAATTAAGATATTATGAGCTAACAGAAAGGAAAAAAAGGTTATCAAAGCACGGAACAGCGAAAAATGTCTACTTTGTTGTTATTTGATGAAGTTTCATGTTAATTTCGTTGTTCTTTGACCGATTTCGAATGAATTAAGATATTATGAGCTAACAGAAAGGAAAAAAGGTTATCAAAGCACGGAACAGCGAAAAAATGTCTACTTTGTTGTTATTTGATGAAGTTTCATGTTAATTTCGTTGTTCTTTGACCGATTTCGAATGAATTAAGATATTATGAGCTGACAGAAAGGAAAAAAGGTTATCAAAGCACGGAACAGCGAAAAATGTCTACTTTGTTGTTATTTCATGAAGTTCCATGTTAATTTCGTTGTTCTTTGACCGATTTCGAATGAATTAAGATATTATGAGCTGACAGAAAGAAAAAAAGGTTATCAAAGCACGGAACAGCGAAAAATGTCTACTTTGTTGTTATTTGATGAAATTCCACGTTAATTTCGTTGTTCTTTCAACGAATTCGAATGAATTAAGATATTTTGAAGCTGACACAGAAAGAAAAACGGTTATCGAAACACGGAACAGCGAAAAATGTCTACTTTGTTGTTATTTCATGAAGTTCCATGTAAATTTCGTTGTTCTTTGACCGATTTCGAATGAATTAAGATATTATGAGCTGACAGAAAGGAAAAAAGGTTATCAAAGCACGGAACAGCGAAAAATGTCTACTTTGTTGTTATTTGATGAAGTTTCATGTTAATTTCGTTGTTCTTTGACCGATTTCGAATGAATTAAGATATTATGAGCTGACAGAAAGGAAAAAAGGTTATCAAAGCACGGAACAGCGAAAAATGTCTACTTTGTTGTTATTTGATGAAATTCCACGTTAATTTCGTTGTTCTTTCAATGAATTCGAATGAATTAAGATATTATGAGCTGACAGAAAGGAAAAAAGGTTATCAAAGCACGGAACAGCGAAAAATGTCTACTTTGTTGTTATTTGATGAAGTTTCATGTTAATTTCGTTGTTCTTTGACCGATTTCGAATGAATTAAGATATTATGAGCTAACAGAAAGGAAAAAAGGTTATCAAAGCACGGAACAGCGAAAAATGTCTACTTTGTTGTTATTTCATGAAGTTCCATGTTAATTTCGTTGTTCTTTGACCGATTTCGAATGAATTAAGATATTATGAGCTGACAGAAAGAAAAAAAGATTATCAAAGCACGGAACAGCGAAAAATGTCTACTTTGTTGTTATTTGATGAAGTTTCATGTTAATTTCGTTGTTCTTTGACCGATTTCGAATGAATTAAGATATTATGAGCTGACAGAAAGGAAAAAAGGTTATCAAAGCACGGAACAGCGAAAAATGTCTACTTTGTTGTTATTTGATGAAGTTTCATGTTAATTTCGTTGTTCTTTGACCGATTTCGAATGAATTAATATATTATGAGCTGACAGAAAGAAAAAAAGATTATCAAAGCACGGAACAGCGAAAAATGTCTACTTTGTTGTTATTTGATGAAGTTTCATGTTAATTTCGTTGTTCTTTGACCGATTTCGAATGAATTAAGATATTATGAGCTGACAGAAAGAAAAAATATTATCAAAGCACGGAACAGCGAAAAATGTCTACTTTGTTGTTATTTCATGAAGTTCCATGTTAATTTCGTTGCTCTTTGACCGATTTCGAATGAATTAAGATATTATGAGCTAACAGAAAGGAAAAAAGGTTATCAAAGCACGGAACAGCGAAAAATGTCTACTTTGTTGTTATTTCATGAAGTTCCATGTTAATTTCGTTGTTCTTTGACCGATTTCGAATGAATTAAGATATTATGAGCTGACAGAAAGAAAAAAAGATTATCAAAGCACGGAACAGCAAAAAATGTCTACTTTGTTGTTATTTGATGAAGTTTCATGTTAATTTCGTTGTTCTTTGACCGATTTCGAATGAATTAAGATATTATGAGCTGACAGAAAGGAAAAAAGGTTATCAAAGCACGGAACAGCGAAAAATGTCTACTTTGTTGTTATTTCATGAAGTTCCATGTTAATTTCGTTGTTCTTTGACCGATTTCGAATGAATTAAGATATTATGAGCTGACAGAAAGAAAAAAAGATTATCAAAGCACGGAACAGCGAAAAATGTCTACTTTGTTGTTATTTGATGAAGTTTCATGTTAATTTCGTTGTTCTTTGACCGATTTCGAATGAATTAAGATATTATGAGCTGACAGAAAGGAAAAAAGGTTATCAAAGCACGGAACAGCGAAAAATGTCTACTTTGTTGTTATTTGATGAAGTTTCATGTTAATTTCGTTGTTCTTTGACCGATTTCGAAATGAATTAAGATATTATGAGCTGACAGAAAGGAAAAAAGGTTATCAAAGCACGGAACAGCGAAAAATGTCTACATTGTTGTTATTTGATGAAGTTTCATGTTAATTTCGTTGTTCTTTGACCGATTTCGAATGAATTAAGATATTATGAGCTGACAGAAAGGAAAAAAGGTTATCAAAGCACGGAACAGCGAAAAATGTCTACTTTGTTGTTATTTGATGAAGTTTCATGTTAATTTCGTTGTTCTTTGACCGATTTCGAATGAATTAAGATATTATGAGCTAACAGAAAGGAAAAAAGGTTATCAAAGCACGGAACAGCGAAAAATGTCTACTTTGTTGTTATTTGATGAAGTTTCATGTTAATTTCGTTGTTCTTTGACCGATTTCGAATGAATTAAGATATTATGAGCTAACAGAAAGGAAAAAAGGTTATCAAAGCACGGAACAGCGAAAAATGTCTACTTTGTTGTTATTTGATGAAGTTTCATGTTAATTTCGTTGTTCTTTGACCGATTTCGAATGAATTAAGATATTATGAGCTGACAGAAAGGAAAAAAGGTTATCAAAGCACGGAACAGCGAAAAATGTCTACTTTGTTGTTATTTCATGAAGTTCCATGTTAATTTCGTTGTTCTTTGACCGATTTCGAATGAATTAAGATATTATGAGCTGACAGAAAGAAAAAAAGATTATCAAAGCACGGAACAGCGAAAAATGTCTACTTTGTTGTTATTTGATGAAGTTTCATGTTAATTTCGTTGTTCTTTGACCCATTTCGAATGAATTAAGATATTATGAGCTAACAGAAAGGAAAAAAGGTTATCAAAGCACGGAACAGCGAAAAATGTCTACTTTGTTGTTATTTGATGAAGTTTCATGTTAATTTCGTTGTTCTTTGACCGATTTCGAATGAATTAAGATATTATGAGCTGACAGAAAGAAAAAAAGATTATCAAAGCACGGAACAGCGAAAAATGTCTACTTTGTTGTTATTTGATGAAGTTTCATGTTAATTTCGTTGTTCTTTGACCGATTTCGAATGAATTAAGATATTATGAGCTAACAGAAAGGAAAAAAGGTTATCAAAGCACGGAACAGCGAAAAATGTCTACTTTGTTGTTATTTGATGAAGTTTCATGTTAATTTCGTTGTTCTTTGACCGATTTCGAATGAATTAAGATATTATGAGCTAACAGAAAGGAAAAAAGGTTATCAAAGCACGGAACAGCGAAAAATGTCTACTTTGTTGTTATTTGATGAAGTTTCATGTTAATTTCGTTGTTCTTTGACCTATTTCGAATGAATTAAGATATTATGAGCTGACAGAAAGGAAAAAAGGTTATCAAAGCACGGAACAGCGAAAAATGTCTACTTTGTTGTTATTTCATGAAGTTCCATGTTAATTTCGTTGTTCTTTGACCGATTTCGAATGAATTAAGATATTATGAGCTGACAGAAAGAAAAAAAGGTTATCAAAGCACGGAACAGCGAAAAATGTCTACTTTGTTGTTATTTGATGAAATTCCACGTTAATTTCGTTGTTCTTTCAACGAATTCGAATGAATTAAGATATTTTGAAGCTGACACAGAAAGAAAAACGGTTATCGAAACACGGAACAGCGAAAAATGTCTACTTTGTTGTTATTTCATGAAGTTCCATGTAAATTTCGTTGTTCTTTGACCGATTTCGAATGAATTAAGATATTATGAGCTGACAGAAAGGAAAAAAGGTTATCAAAGCACGGAACAGCGAAAAATGTCTACTTTGTTGTTATTTGATGAAGTTTCATGTTAATTTCGTTGTTCTTTGACCGATTTCGAATGAATTAAGATATTATGAGCTGACAGAAAGGAAAAAAGGTTATCAAAGCACGGAACAGCGAAAAATGTCTACTTTGTTGTTATTTGATGAAATTCCACGTTAATTTCGTTGTTCTTTCAACGAATTCGAATGAATTAAGATATTATGAGCTGACAGAAAGGAGAAAAGGTTATCAAAGCACGGAACAGCGAAAAATGTCTACTTTGTTGTTATTTGATGAAGTTTCATGTTAATTTCGTTGTTCTTTGACCGATTTCGAATGAATTAAGATATTATGAGCTAACAGAAAGGAAAAAAGGTTATCAAAGCACGGAACAGCGAAAAATGTCTACTTTGTTGTTATTTCATGAAGTTCCATGTTAATTTCGTTGTTCTTTGACCGATTTCGAATGAATTAAGATATTATGAGCTGACAGAAAGAAAAAAAGATTATCAAAGCACGGAACAGCGAAAAATGTCTACTTTGTTGTTATTTGATGAAGTTTCATGTTAATTTCGTTGTTCTTTGACCGATTTCGAATGAATTAAGATATTATGAGCTGACAGAAAGGAAAAAAGGTTATCAAAGCACGGAACAGCGAAAAATGTCTACTTTGTTGTTATTTGATGAAGTTTCATGTTAATTTCGTTGTTCTTTGACCGATTTCGAATGAATTAAGATATTATGAGCTGACAGAAAGAAAAAAAGATTATCAAAGCACGGAACAGCGAAAAATGTCTACTTTGTTGTTATTTGATGAAGTTTCATGTTAATTTCGTTGTTCTTTGATCGATTTCGAATGAATTAAGATATTATGAGCTGACAGAAAGAAAAAAAGATTATCAAAGCACGGAACAGCGAAAAATGTCTACTTTGTTGTTATTTCATGAAGTTCCATGTTAATTTCGTTGTTCTTTGACCGATTTCGAATGAATTAAGATATTATGAGCTGACAGAAAGGAAAAAAGGTTATCAAAGCACGGAACAGCGAAAAATGTCTACTTTGTTGTTATTTGATGAAGTTTCATGTTAATTTCGTTGTTCCTTGACCGATTTCGAATGAATTAAGATATTATGAGCTGACAGAAAGGAAAAAAGGTTATCAAAGCACGGAACAGCGAAAAATGTCTACTTTGTTGTTATTTGATGAAATTCCACGTTAATTTCGTTGTTCTTTCAACGAATTCGAATGAATTAAGATATTATGAGCTGACAGAAAGGAAAAAAGGTTATCAAAGCACGGAACAGCGAAAAATGTCTACTTTGTTGTTATTTGATGAAGTTTCATGTTAATTTCGTTGTTCTTTCAACGAATTCGAATGAATTAAGATATTATGAGCTGACAGAAAGGAAAAAAGGTTATCAAAGCACGGAACAGCGAAAAATGTCTACTTTGTTGTTATTTGATGAAGTTTCATGTTAATTTCGTTGTTCTTTGACCGATTTCGAATGAATTAAGATATTATGAGCTGACAGAAAGGAAAAAAGGTTATCAAAGCACGGAACAGCGAAAAATGTCTACTTTGTTGTTATTTGATGAAATTCCACGTTAATTTCGTTGTTCTTTCAACGAATTCGAATGAATTAAGATATTATGAGCTGACAGAAAGGAAAAAAGGTTATCAAAGCACGGAACAGCGAAAAATGTCTACTTTGTTGTTATTTGATGAAATTCCACGTTAATTTCGTTGTTCTTTCAACGAATTCGAATGAATTAAGATATTATGAGCTGACAGAAAGGAAAAAAGGTTATCAAAGCACGGAACAGCGAAAAATGTCTACTTTGTTGTTATTTGATGAAATTCCACGTTAATTTCGTTGTTCTTTCAACGAATTCGAATGAATTAAGATATTATGAGCTGACAGAAAGGAAAAAAGGTTATCAAAGCACGAAACAGCGAAAAATGTCTACTTTGTTGTTATTTGATGAAATTCCACGTTAATTTCGTTGTTCTTTCAACGAATTCGAATGAATTAAGATATTATGAGCTGACAGAAAGGAAAAAAGGTTATCAAAGCACGGAACAGCGAAAAATGTCTACTTTGTTGTTATTTGATGAAGTTTCATGTTAATTTCGTTGTTCTTTGACCGATTTCGAATGAATTAAGATATTATGAGCTAACAGAAAGGAAAAAAGGTTATCAAAGCACGGAACAGCGAAAAATGTCTACTTTGTTGTTATTTCATGAAGTTCCATGTTAATTTCGTTGTTCTTTGACCGATTTCGAATGAATTAAAATATTATGAGCTGACAGAAAGAAAAAAAGATTATCAAAGCACGGAACAGCGAAAAATGTCTACTTTGTTGTTATTTGATGAAGTTTCATGTTAATTTCGTTGTTCTTTGACCGATTTCGAATGAATTAAGATATTATGAGCTAACAGAAAGGAAAAAAGGTTATCAAAGCACGGAACAGCGAAAAATGTCTACTTTGTTGTTATTTCATGAAGTTCCATGTTAATTTCGTTGTTCTTTGACCGATTTCGAATGAATTAAGATATTATGAGCTGACAGAAAGAAAAAAAGATTATCAAAGCACGGAACAGCGAAAAATGTCTACTTTGTTGTTATTTGATGAAGTTTCATGTTAATTTCGTTGTTCTTTGACCGATTTCGAATGAATTAAGATATTATGAGCTGACAGAAAGGAAAAAAGGTTATCAAAGCACGGAACAGCGAAAAATGTCTACTTTGTTGTTATTTGATGAAATTCCACGTTAATTTCGTTGTTCTTTCAACGAATTCGAATGAATTAAGATATTATGAGCTGACAGAAAGGAAAAAAGGTTATCAAAGCACGGAACAGCGAAAAATGTCTACTTTGTTGTTATTTGATGAAATTCCACGTTAATTTCGTTGTTCTTTCAACGAATTCGAATGAATTAAGATATTATGAGCTGACAGAAAGGAAAAAAGGTTATCAAAGCACGGAACAGCGAAAAATGTCTACTTTGTTGTTATTTGATGAAATTCCACGTTAATTTCGTTGTTCTTTCAACGAATTCGAATGAATTAAGATATTATGAGCTGACAGAAAGGAAAAAAGGTTATCAAAGCACGAACCAGCGAAAAATGTCTACTTTGTTGTTATTTGATGAAATTCCACGTTAATTTCGTTGTTCTTTCAACGAATTCGAATGAATTAAGATATTATGAGCTGACAGAAAGGAAAAAAGGTTATCAAAGCACGGAACAGCGAAAAATGTCTACTTTGTTGTTATTTGATGAAGTTTCATGTTAATTTCGTTGTTCTTTGACCGATTTCGAATGAATTAAGATATTATGAGCTAACAGAAAGGAAAAAAGGTTATCAAAGCACGGAACAGCGAAAAATGTCTACTTTGTTGTTATTTCATGAAGTTCCATGTTAATTTCGTTGTTCTTTGACCGATTTCGAATGAATTAAGATATTATGAGCTGACAGAAAGAAAAAAAGATTATCAAAGCACGGAACAGCGAAAAATGTCTACTTTGTTGTTATTTGATGAAGTTTCATGTTAATTTCGTTGTTCTTTGACCGATTTCGAATGAATTAAGATATTATGAGCTGACAGAAAGGAAAAAAGGTTATCAAAGCACGGAACAGCGAAAAATGTCTACTTTGTTGTTATTTCATGAAGTTCCATGTTAATTTCGTTGTTCTTTGACCGATTTCGAATGAATTAAGATATTATGAGCTGACAGAAAGGAAAAAAGGTTATCAAAGCACGGAACAGCGAAAAATGTCTACTTTGTTGTTATTTCATGAAGTTCCATGTTAATTTCGTTGTTCTTTGACCGATTTCGAATGAATTAAGATATTATGAGCTGACAGAAAGAAAAAAAGATTATCAAAGCACGGAACAGCGAAAAATGTCTACTTTGTTGTTATTTGATGAAGTTTCATGTTAATTTCGTTGTTCTTTGACCGATTTCGAATGAATTAAGATATTATGAGCTAACAGAAAGGAAAAAAGGTTATCAAAGAACGGAACAGCGAAAAATGTCTACTTTGTTGTTATTTGATGAAGTTTCATGTTAATTTCGTTGTTCTTTGACCGATTTCGAATGAATTAAGATATTATGAGCTAACAGAAAAGAAAAAAGGTTATCAAAGCACGGAACAGCGAAAAATGTCTACTTTGTTGTTATTTCATGAAGTTCCATGTTAATTTCGTTGTTCTTTGACCGATTTCGAATGAATTAAGATATTATGAGCTGACAGAAAGAAAAAAAGATTATCAAAGCACGGAACAGCGAAAAATGTCTACTTTGTTGTTATTTGATGAAGTTTCATGTTAATTTCGTTGTTCTTTGACCGATTTCGAATGAATTAAGATATTATGAGCTGACAGAAAGGAAAAAAGGTTATCAAAGCACGGAACAGCGAAAAATGTCTACTTTGTTGTTATTTGATGAAGTTTCATGTTAATTTCGTTGTTCTTTGACCGATTTCGAATGAATTAAGATATTATGAGCTAACAGAAAGGAAAAAAGGTTATCAAAGCACGGAACAGCGAAAAATGTCTACTTTGTTGTTATTTGATGAAGTTTCATGTTAATTTCGTTGTTCTTTGACCGATTTCGAATGAATTAAGATATTATGAGCTGACAGAAAGGAAAAAAGGTTATCAAAGCACGGAACAGCGAAAAATGTCTACTTTGTTGTTATTTGATGAAGTTCCATGTTAATTTCGTTGTTCTTTGACCGATTTCGAATGAATTAAGATATTATGAGCTAACAGAAAGGAAAAAAGGTTATCAAAGCACGGAACAGCGAAAAATGTCTACTTTGTTGTTATTTGATGAAGTTTCATGTTAATTTCGTTGTTCTTTGACCGATTTCGAATGAATTAAGATATTATGAGCTGACAGAAAGGAAAAAAGGTTATCAAAGCACGGAACAGCGAAAAATGTCTACTTTGTTGTTATTTCATGAAGTTCCATGTTAATTTCGTTGTTCTTTGACCGATTTCGAATGAATTAAGATATTATGAGCTGACAGAAAGAAAAAAAGGTTATCAAAGCACGGAACAGCGAAAAATGTCTACTTTGTTGTTATTTGATGAAATTCCACGTTAATTTCGTTGTTCTTTCAACGAATTCGAATGAATTAAGATATTTTGAAGCTGACACAGAAAGAAAAACGGTTATCGAAACACGGAACAGCGAAACATGTCTACTTTGTTGTTATTTCATGAAGTTCCATGTAAATTTCGTTGTTCTTTGACCGATTTCGAATGAATTAAGATATTATGAGCTGACAGAAAGGAAAAAAGGTTATCAAAGCACGGAACAGCGAAAAATGTCTACTTTGTTGTTATTTGATGAAGTTTCATGTTAATTTCGTTGTTCTTTGACCGATTTCGAATGAATTAAGATATTATGAGCTGACAGAAAGGAAAAAAGGTTATCAAAGCACGGAACAGCGAAAAATGTCTACTTTGTTGTTATTTGATGAAATTCCACGTTAATTTCGTTGTTCTTTCAATGAATTCGAATGAATTAAGATATTATGAGCTGACAGAAAGGAAAAAAGGTTATCAAAGCACGGAACAGCGAAAAATGTCTACTTTGTTGTTATTTGATGAAGTTTCATGTTAATTTCGTTGTTCTTTGACCGATTTCGAATGAATTAAGATATTATGAGCTAACAGAAAGGAAAAAAGGTTATCAAAGCACGGAACAGCGAAAAATGTCTACTTTGTTGTTATTTCATGAAGTTCCATGTTAATTTCGTTGTTCTTTGACCGATTTCGAATGAATTAAGATATTATGAGCTGACAGAAAGAAAAAAAGATTATCAAAGCACGGAACAGCGAAAAATGTCTACTTTGTTGTTATTTGATGAAGTTTCATGTTAATTTCGTTGTTCTTTGACCGATTTCGAATGAATTAAGATATTATGAGCTGACAGAAAGGAAAAAAGGTTATCAAAGCACGGAACAGCGAAAAATGTCTACTTTGTGGTTATTTGATGAAGTTTCATGTTAATTTCGTTGTTCTTTGACCGATTTCGAATGAATTAAGATATTATGAGCTGACAGAAAGAAAAAAAGATTATCAAAGCACGGAACAGCGAAAAATGTCTACTTTGTTGTTATTTGAAGAAGTTTCATGTTAATTTCGTTGTTCTTTGACCGATTTCGAATGAATTAAGATATTATGAGCTGACAGAAAGAAAAAAAGATTATCAAAGCACGGAACAGCGAAAAATGTCTACTTTGTTGTTATTTCATGAAGTTCCATGTTAATTTCGTTGTTCTTTGACCGATTTCGAATGAATTAAGATATTATGAGCTGACAGAAAGGAAAAAAGGTTATCAAAGCACGGAACAGCGAAAAATGTCTACTTTGTTGTTATTTGATGAAGTTTCATGTTAATTTCGTTGTTCTTTGACCGATTTCGAATGAATTAAGATATTATGAGCTAACAGAAAGGAAAAAAGGTTATCAAAGCACGGAACAGCGAAAAATGTCTACTTTGTTGTTATTTGATGAAGTTTCATGTTAATTTCGTTGTTCTTTGACCGATTTCGAATGAATTAAGATATTATGAGCTGACAGAAAGGAAAAAAGGTTATCAAAGCACGGAACAGCGAAAAATGTCTACTTTGTTGTTATTTCATGAAGTTCCATGTTAATTTCGTTGTTCTTTGACCGATTTCGAATGAATTAAGATATTATGAGCTGACAGAAAGAAAAAAAGGTTATCAAAGCACGGAACAGCGAAAAATGTCTACTTTGTTGTTATTTGATGAAATTCCACGTTAATTTCGTTGTTCTTTCAACGAATTCGAATGAATTAAGATATTTTGAAGCTGACACAGAAAGAAAAACGGTTATCGAAACACGGAACAGCGAACATGTCTACTTTGTTGTTATTTCATGAAGTTCCATGTAAATTTCGTTGTTCTTTGACCGATTTCGAATGAATTAAGATATTATGAGCTGACAGAAAGGAAAAAAGGTTATCAAAGCACGGAACAGCGAAAAATGTCTACTTTGTTGTTATTTGATGAAGTTTCATGTTAATTTCGTTGTTCTTTGACCGATTTCGAATGAATTAAGATATTATGAGCTGACAGAAAGGAAAAAAGGTTATCAAAGCACGGAACAGCGAAAAATGTCTACTTTGTTGTTATTTGATGAAATTCCACGTTAATTTCGTTGTTCTTTCAATGAATTCGAATGAATTAAGATATTATGAGCTGACAGAAAGGAAAAAAGGTTATCAAAGCACGGAACAGCGAAAAATGTCTACTTTGTTGTTATTTGATGAAGTTTCATGTTAATTTCGTTGTTCTTTGACCGATTTCGAATGAATTAAGATATTATGAGCTAACAGAAAGGAAAAAAGGTTATCAAAGCACGGAACAGCGAAAAATGTCTAGCTTTGTTGTTATTTCATGAAGTTCCATGTTAATTTCGTTGTTCTTTGACCGATTTCGAATGAATTAAGATATTATGAGCTGACAGAAAGAAAAAAAGATTATCAAAGCACGGAACAGCGAAAAATGTCTACTTTGTTGTTATTTGATGAAGTTTCATGTTAATTTCGTTGTTCTTTGACCGATTTCGAATGAATTAAGATATTATGAGCTGACAGAAAGGAAAAAAGGTTATCAAAGCACGGAACAGCGAAAAATGTCTACTTTGTGGTTATTTGATGAAGTTTCATGTTAATTTCGTTGTTCTTTGACCGATTTCGAATGAATTAAGATATTATGAGCTGACAGAAAGAAAAAAAGATTATCAAAGCACGGAACAGCGAAAAATGTCTACTTTGTTGTTATTTGAAGAAGTTTCATGTTAATTTCGTTGTTCTTTGACCGATTTCGAATGAATTAAGATATTATGAGCTGACAGAAAGAAAAAAAGATTATCAAAGCACGGAACAGCGAAAAATGTCTACTTTGTTGTTATTTCATGAAGTTCCATGTTAATTTCGTTGTTCTTTGACCGATTTCGAATGAATTAAGATATTATGAGCTGACAGAAAGGAAAAAAAGGTTATCAAAGCACGGAACAGCGAAAAATGTCTACTTTGTTGTTATTTGATGAAGTTTCATGTTAATTTCGTTGTTCTTTGACCGATTTCGAATGAATTAAGATATTATGAGCTGAGCAGAAAGGAAAAAAGGTTATCAAAGCACGGAACAGCGAAAAATGTCTACTTTGTTGTTATTTGATGAAATTCCACGTTAATTTCGTTGTTCTTTCAACGAATTCGAATGAATTAAGATATTATGAGCTGACAGAAAGGAAAAAAGGTTATCAAAGCACGGAACAGCGAAAATGTCTACTTTGTTGTTATTTGATGAAGTTTCATGTTAATTTCGTTGTTCTTTCAACGAATTCGAATGAATTAAGATATTATGAGCTGACAGAAAGGAAAAAAGGTTATCAAAGCACGGAACAGCGAAAAATGTCTACTTTGTTGTTATTTGATGAAGTTTCATGTTAATTTCGTTGTTCTTTGACCGATTTCGAATGAATTAAGATATTATGAGCTGACAGAAAGGAAAAAAGGTTATCAAAGCACGGAACAGCGAAAAATGTCTACTTTGTTGTTATTTGATGAAATTCCACGTTAATTTCGTTGTTCTTTCAACGAATTCGAATGAATTAAGATATTATGAGCTGACAGAAAGGAAAAAAGGTTATCAAAGCACGGAACAGCGAAAAAATGTCTACTTTGTTGTTATTTGATGAAATTCCACGTTAATTTCGTTGTTCTTTCAACGAATTCGAATGAATTAAGATATTATGAGCTGACAGAAAGGAAAAAAGGTTATCAAAGCACGGAACAGCGAAAAATGTCTACTTTGTTGTTATTTGATGAAATTCCACGTTAATTTCGTTGTTCTTTCAACGAATTCGAATGAATTAAGATATTATGAGCTGACAGAAAGGAAAAAAGGTTATCAAAGCACGAAACAGCGAAAAATGTCTACTTTGTTGTTATTTGATGAAATTCCACGTTAATTTCGTTGTTCTTTCAACGAATTCGAATGAATTAAGATATTATGAGCTGACAGAAAGAAAAAAAGGTTATCAAAGCACGGAACAGCGAAAAATGTCTACTTTGTTGTTATTTGATGAAGTTTCATGTTAATTTCGTTGTTCTTTGACCGATTTCGAATGAATTAAGATATTATGAGCTAACAGAAAGGGAAAAAAGGTTATCAAAGCACGGAACAGCGAAAAATGTCTACTTTGTTGTTATTTCATGAAGTTCCATGTTAATTTCGTTGTTCTGTGCTTTGATAACCATGAGCTGACAGAAAGAAAAAAAGATTATCAAAGCACGGAACAGCGAAAAATGTCTACTTTGTTGTTATTTGATGAAGTTTCATGTTAATTTCGTTGTTCTTTGACCGATTTCGAATGAATTAAGATATTATGAGCTAACAGAAAGGAAAAAAGGTTATCAAAGCACGGAACAGCGAAAAATGTCTACTTTGTTGTTATTTCATGAAGTTCCATGTTAATTTCGTTGTTCTTTGACCGATTTCGAATGAATTAAGATATTATGAGCTGACAGAAAGAAAAAAAGATTATCAAAGCACGGAACAGCGAAAAATGTCTACTTTGTTGTTATTTGATGAAGTTTCATGTTAATTTCGTTGTTCTTTGACCGATTTCGAATGAATTAAGATATTATGAGCTGACAGAAAGGAAAAAAGGTTATCAAAGCACGGAACAGCGAAAAATGTCTACTTTGTTGTTATTTGATGAAATTCCACGTTAATTTCGTTGTTCTTTCAACGAATTCGAATGAATTAAGATATTATGAGCTGACAGAAAGGAAAAAAGGTTATCAAAGCACGGAACAGCGAAAAATGTCTACTTTGTTGTTATTTGATGAAATTCCACGTTAATTTCGTTGTTCTTTCAACGAATTCGAATGAATTAAGATATTATGAGCTGACAGAAAGGAAAAAAGGTTATCAAAGCACGGAACAGCGAAAAATGTCTACTTTGTTGTTATTTGATGAAATTCCACGTTAATTTCGTTGTTCTTTCAACGAATTCGAATGAATTAAGATATTATGAGCTGACAGAAAGGAAAAAAGGTTATCAAAGCACGAACCAGCGAAAAATGTCTACTTTGTTGTTATTTGATGAAATTCCACGTTAATTTCGTTGTTCTTTCAACGAATTCGAATGAATTAAGATATTATGAGCTGACAGAAAGGAAAAAAGGTTATCAAAGCACGGAACAGCGAAAAATGTCTACTTTGTTGTTATTTGATGAAGTTTCATGTTAATTTCGTTGTTCTTTGACCGATTTCGAATGAATTAAGATATTATGAGCTAACAGAAAGGAAAAAAGGTTATCAAAGCACGGAACAGCGAAAAATGTCTACTTTGTTGTTATTTCATGAAGTTCCATGTTAATTTCGTTGTTCTTTGACCGATTTCGAATGAATTAAGATATTATGAGCTGACAGAAAGAAAAAAAGATTATCAAAGCACGGAACAGCGAAAAATGTCTACTTTGTTGTTATTTGATGAAGTTTCATGTTAATTTCGTTGTTCTTTGACCGATTTCGAATGAATTAAGATATTATGAGCTGACAGAAAGGAAAAAAGGTTATCAAAGCACGGAACAGCGAAAAATGTCTACTTTGTTGTTATTTCATGAAGTTCCATGTTAATTTCGTTGTTCTTTGACCGATTTCGAATGAATTAAGATATTATGAGCTGACAGAAAGGAAAAAAGGTTATCAAAGCACGGAACAGCGAAAAATGTCTACTTTGTTGTTATTTCATGAAGT
>CAJVCO010000414.1:0-18622 GCA_910595825.1 Philhelius pedissequus | reverse complement strand
ATTATTATTATTATTATTATTTTATTATTATTATTATTATTATTATTATTATATTATTATTATTATTATTATTATTATTATTATTATTATTATTATTATTATTATTATTATATTATTATTATTATTATTATTATTATTATTATTATTATTATTATTATTATTATTATTATTTTATTATTATTATTATTATTATTATTATTATTATTATTATTAATTATTATTATTATTATTATTATTATTATTATTATTATTATTATTATTATTATTATATTATTATTATTATTATTATTATTATTATTATATATTATTATTATTATTATTATTATTATTATTATTATTATTATTATTATTATTATTATATTATTATTATTATTATTATTATTATTATATTATTTATTATTATTATTATTATATTATTATTATTATTATTATTATTATTATTATTATTATTATATTATTATTATTATTATTATTATTATTATTATTATTATTATTATTATTATTATTATTATTATTATTATTATTATTATTATTATTATTATTATTATTATTATTATTATTATTATTATTATTATTATTATTATTATTATTATTATTATTATATTATTATTATTATTATTATTATTATTATTATTATTATTATTATTATTATTATTATTATTATTATTATTATTATTATTATTATTATTATTATTATTATTATTATTATTATTATTATTATTATTATTATTATTATTATTATTATTATTATTATTATTATTATTATTATTATTATTATTATTATTATTATTATTATTATTATTATTATTATTATTATTATTATTATTATTATTATTATTATTATTATTATTATTATTATTATTATTATTATTATTATTATTATTATTATTATTATTATTATTATTATTATTATTATTATTATTATTATTATTATTATTATTATTATTATTATTATTATTATTATTATTATTATTATTATTATTATTATTATTATTATTATTATTATTATTATTATTATTATTATTATTATTATTATTATTATTATTATTATTATTATTATTATTATTATTATTATTATTATTATTATTATTATTATTATTATTATTATTATTATTATTATTATTATTATTATTATTATTATTATTATTATTATTATTATTATTATTATTATTATTATTATTATTATTATTATTATTATTATTATTATTATTATTATTATTATTATTATTATTATTATTATTATTATTATTATTATTATTATTATTATTATTATTATTATTATTATTATTATTATTATTATTATTATTATTATTATTATTATTATTATTATTATTATTATTATTATTATTATTATTATTATTATTATTATTATTATTATTATTATTATTATTATTATTATTATTATTATTATTATTATTATTATTATTATTATTATTATATTATTATTATTATTATTATTATTATTATTATTATTATTATTATTATTATTATTATTATTATTATTATTATTATTATTATTATTATTATTATTATTATTATTATTATTATTATTATTATTATTATTATTATTATTATTATTATTATTATTATTATTATTATTATTATTATTATTATTATTATTATTATTATTATTATTATTATTATTATTATTATTATTATTATTATTATTATTATTATTATTATTATTATTATTATTATTATTATTATTATTATTATTATTATTATTATTATTATTATTATTATTATTATTATTATTATTATTATTATTATTATTATTATTATTATTATTATTATTATTATTATTATTATTATTATTATTATTATTATTATTATTATTATTATTATTATTATTATTATTATTATTATTATTATTATTATTATTATTATTATTATTATTATTATTATATTATTATTATTATTATTATTATTATTATTATTATTATTATTATTATTATTATTATTATTATTATTATTATTATTATTATTATTATTATTATTATTATTATTATTATTATTATTATTATTATTATTATTATTATTATTATTATTATTATTATTATTATTATTATTATTATTATTATTATTATTATTATTATTATTATTATTATTATTATTATTATTATTATTATTATTATTATTATTATTATTATTATTATTATTATTATTATTATTATTATTATTATTATTATTATTATTATTATTATTATTATTATTATTATTATTATTATTATTATTATTATTATTATTATTATTATTATTATTATTATTATTATTATTATTATTATTATTATTATTATTATTATTATTATTATTATTATTATTATTATTATTATTATTATTATTATTATTATTATTATTATTATTATTATTATTATTATTATTATTATTATTATTATTATTATTATTATTATTATTATTATTATTATTATTATTATTATTATTATTATTATTATTATTATTATTATTATTATTATTATTATTATTATTATTATTATTATTATTATTATTATTATTATTATTATTATTATTATTATTATTATTATTATTATTATTATTATTATTATTATTATTATTATTATTATTATTATTATTATTATTATTATTATTATTATTATTATTATTATTATTATTATTATTATTATTATTATTATTATTATTATTATTATTATTATTATTATTATTATTATTATTATTATTATTATTATTATTATTATTATTATTATTATTATTATTATTATTATTATTATTATTATTATTATTATTATTATTATTATTATTATTATTATTATTATTATTATTATTATTATTATTATTATTATTATTATTATTATTATTATTATTATTATTATTATTATTATTATTATTATTATTATTATTATTATTATTATTATTATTATTATTATTATTATTATTATTATTATTATTATTATTATTATTATTATTATTATTATTATTATTATTATTATTATTATTATTATTATTATTATTATTATTATTATTATTATTATTATTATTATTATTATTATTATTATTATTATTATTATTATTATTATTATTATTATTATTATTATTATTATTATTATTATTATTATTATTATTATTATTATTATTATTATTATTATTATTATTATTATTATTATTATTATTATTATTATTATTATTATTATTATTATTATTATTATTATTATTATTATTATTATTATTATTATTATTATTATTATTATTATTATTATTATTATTATTATTATTATTATTATTATTATTATTATTATTATTATTATTATTATTATTATTATTATTATTATTATTATTATTATTATTATTATTATTATTATTATTATTATTATTATTATTATTATTATTATTATTATTATTATTATTATTATTATTATTATTATTATTATTATTATTATTATTATTATTATTATTATTATTATTATTATTATTATTATTATTATTATTATTATTATTATTATTATTATTATTATTATTATTATTATTATTATTATTATTATTATTATTATTATTATTATTATTATTATTATTATTATTATTATTATTATTATTATTATTATTATTATTATTATTATTATTATTATTATTATTATTATTATTATTATTATTATTATTATTATTATTATTATTATTATTATTATTATTATTATTATTATTATTATTATTATTATTATTATTATTATTATTATATTATTATTATTATTATTATTATTATTATTATTATTATTATTATTATTATTATTATTATTATTATTATTATTATTATTATTATTATTATTATTATTATTATTATTATTATTATTATTATTATTATTATTATTATTATTATTATTATTATTATTATTATTATTATTATTATTATTATTATTATTATTATTATTATTATTATTATTATTATTATTATTATTATTATTATTATTATTATTATTATTATTATTATTATTATTATTATTATTATTATTATTATTATTATTATTATTATTATTATTATTATTATTATTATTATTATTATTATTATTATTATTATTATTATTATTATTATTATTATTATTATTATTATTATTATTATTATTATTATTATTATTATTATTATTATTATTATTATTATTATTATTATTATTATTATTATTATTATTATTATTATTATTATTATTATTATTATTATTATTATTATTATTATTATTATTATTATTATTATTATTATTATTATTATTATTATTATTATTATTATTATTATTATTATTATTATTATTATTATTATTATTATTATTATTATTATTATTATTATTATTATTATTATTATTATTATTATTATTATTATTATTATTATTATTATTATTATTATTATTATTATTATTATTATTATTATTATTATTATTATTATTATTATTATTATTATTATTATTATTATTATTATTATTATTATTATTATTATTATTATTATTATTATTATTATTATTATTATTATTATTATTATTATTATTATTATTATTATTATTATTATTATTATTATTATTATTATTATTATTATTATTATTATTATTATTATTATTATTATTATTATTATTATTATTATTATTATTATTATTATTATTATTATTATTATTATTATTATTATTATTATTATTATTATTATTATTATTATTATTATTATTATTATTATTATTATTATTATTATTATTATTATTATTATTATTATTATTATTATTATTATTATTATTATTATTATTATTATTATTATTATTATTATTATTATTATTATTATTATTATTATTATTATTATTATTATTATTATTATTATTATTATTATTATTATTATTATTATTATTATTATTATTATTATTATTATTATTATTATTATTATTATTATTATTATTATTATTATTATTATTATTATTATTATTATTATTATTATTATTATTATTATTATTATTATTATTATTATTATTATTATTATTATTATTATTATTATTATTATTATTATTATTATTATTATTATTATTATTATTATTATTATTATTATTATTATTATTATTATTATTATTATTATTATTATTATTATTATTATTATTATTATTATTATTATTATTATTATTATTATTATTATTATTATTATTATTATTATTATTATTATTATTATTATTATTATTATTATTATTATTATTATTATTATTATTATTATTATTATTATTATTATTATTATTATTATTATTATTATTATTATTATTATTATTATTATTATTATTATTATTATTATTATTATTATTATTATTATTATTATTATTATTATTATTATTATTATTATTATTATTATTATTATTATTATTATTATTATTATTATTATTATTATTATTATTATTATTATTATTATTATTATTATTGTTATTATTATTATTATTATTATTATTATTATTATTATTATTATTATTATTATTATTATTATTATTATTATTATTATTATTATTATTATTATTATTATTATTATTATTATTATTATTATTATTGTCCATTCTTGACCGTCGAAGGTGTCGGACGTGTTTTAGAGAAGATAAGAAAAAAATAAAATAAAATAAAATAAAATAAAATCAAAAAATCAAATAAAATAAAATAAAAATTGAATTAAAATATAATAAAATAAAATAAAATAAATAAAATAAAATATAATAAAATAAAATAAAATAAAATAAAATAAAATAAAATATAATAAAATAAAATAAAATATAATAAAATAAAATATAATAAAATAAAATAAAATAAAAATAGAATAGAATAAAATAAAATAAAATAAAATAAAATAAAATAAAATAAAATCTAATAAAATAAAATATAATATAATAAAATAAAATATAATTAAATAAAATAAAATAAAATAGAATAGAATAAAATAAAATAAAATAAACTAAAATAAATTCAAATAAATAAGGAAGGGGTACAGAGAGGACATGGCGGATAAAAAAGTAGAAAATATCGAAGAAGAAACATTGAAAGATTGTCGAAGGGTATGAACACGGGATCGATGGGAGATATAAGTGATCTATGGAAAAGGAAAAGGGAACAGACAGAAGGAGGGGAGCAGGAAATGGTGGAAGGAATAGCGGTATTTCAGCCAAGCAAGAAAATTCCAAGATCACCGCAGAAGAAAGAGGGAGAGGAATCGAATGTGGAGAGGATACTAAGGGAGATGAACAAAGAGTTAAAACGTGAGATTCAAGAAGTGAAGCAGGAGATGAAAGAGATGAGAGTAGAAATGAAGGAGGAAGTTAGAATGATAAGAGAAGAATTGAAAAGGGCGGAGAAGGAGAGAGAAGAACTAAAGATTGAGGTAAAAGGGTTGACAAGAAGGATGGAAGAGTTAGAAAAGAGAGAAAAACGCGAAATGGAGATAGAGGAGAAGAAAATTCAAAAAGGAGTAAAAATAATAAGTGGGCGAGAGGAGACAGAAAATCTAATGGAGAAGATGAAAGAGATGGAAGCAAAGATAGAAAAACAGGAAAAAGAAAAAATAAAAAGGAATGTAATAATCAGAAACGCGCAGATACAAGGCACAATAAAAGAAACGGTAGAAAGCTTATTTATAAGCATAGGAGTGCGAGCAAGGATAAAGGAAGTGAAGGAGGTCGGAAGGAGAGGAGCAGACAGGAAAGCGGGCATGATAGAGGTAAAGATGGAAACACTAGAGGGGAAAGCAGAGGTTATGAGAAAGAAAACGAGCCTAAAAGGAAGGAGGGAGAGAATTGAAGAGGACTTAACGTGGAAAGAAAGAAGAATGAAGTGGCTGATAAAGGAGCGAGCAGAGGAAGAGAAGAGAAAAGGGAAGTGGGTTAGGATAAGATATGGGAAACTGATAGTAAATGACGAGACATGGGTATGGGATGAGAAAAGGGAGGTCATAAGGAAAATAATGACTAGAGATGAAGAACAGGATGGCCAATTGCAGAGAGAAAGTAGAAGTAGCCAAAAACAAGAAGGGGAAAGACAAGTAGAAGAGCGAACGGAGCCAAAAAACGGATAAGGGAAGAAGAAGAAAGAAATGAAATAAGTAGAGAAGAGGCGAAGGAAAGATGGAAGATTGGCTTCAGGAATGTGGCGGGGCTAGCAAATAAAGAAAAAGAGTTCTGGGAAGGGATCAAAGAATGGGAAGTTATAGTGTTGATAGAAACTTGGGTAGAGGAAAAGAACTGGGAAAAATGGAAAACAAAACTGCCAAAGGGGTATAAATGGACGAGACAGGGAGCAAAAAAGAAGAATAAGAAGGGAAGAGCGATGGGAGGTATGATGATGGGAATTAGAGAAGAAATGGCAATGGAGGGAGATGAGCATCAGGAATGGGAAGAGGGAATAATGAGCAGGAAAGTAAAAGCCGGGAAGGATGAATGGGTTATAGTAGCAACATACGTTAATAACGACATAGATAAGAAGTTGGAAAGCTTAAGAAGGTAGATGGAGAAGCAAGCAGATGAGGAAAGAGTGATAATAGGGGGGGACTTCAACGCCAGAACAGGGCTAGAGGGTGGAAGAGTGAGGGAGATGGAAGATGAAGAGAATGGAAGGAGGTCAAAAGATAAGAAAATGAACGCTGAAGGAAAAAAGTTAACGCAGATGATAGGAGAATTAGGGTGGGAAATTTTTAACGGGAATATAGAGGGGGACGAGGAGGGAGAGTTCACGTATACAGGAGGCAGAGGGGAGACAGTTATAGATTATGTATTGGGTGACGAGAGGACGAGAGACGGGATAGGAAGGATAGAAGTAGCAGATAGGGTGGAGTCGGATCATCACCCATTGGTGATCACGATGAAAAAAGGAAGAAGGAGAAAGAGAGAAAAAGGAAAGGAGGCCAAAAGAACAAAAACGGGAAGGTGGTCAGAGGAGATGAAACGGGAATACGAGAGAAGAATGCGAGGATTTAGACTGGAGGAGGGAGGAGAGGAAGCAGTTAAGGAGATAGGGGAGAGGATAAAGAGAGAGATTGATCGAAGTGAGGAGATAGGGGGGAGAGAAAGGAAACGGAAAATGAGAGGATGGTGGGATGATGAGTGCAGAGATAAAAAAGGGGAAGTAAGAAAGGAGTTAAGGAGGTGGAGGAAAAATAGTGGGACGAAAGAAAAATACAGGGAGAAAAAAAGAGAATATCAAGTGATGTGTGAGAAAAAGAAAAGGGCCGAGCAGGAAGAGTTGAAAAGAGAAATTACAGAGGCCAATACCGAAAACAAAGTGTGGGAAATAATAAATAGAGAAAGAAAGAAGAGAAAGATAATGGGGGAAGGTATAGAAGAAGAGGAATGGAAAAAATATTTTATGAGCTTATTTGGAGGGGTGGAAGAAAGAGTTAGAATGGGAATGGATGGAAGAAGAAGAGCGGAAGAGGAGACTGATATTAGCAAAGAAGAAATAAGAAAGGTGGTGAGAAAACTCAAAGAAGGAAAAGCAACGGGAATAGATGAAATACCGAATGAGGCGTGGAGATATGGAGGAGAAAAAGGGATAGAGGTAGCTTGGGAAATATGCAGAAAAGTGTGGAGAGGAGACGGATGGCCGGAGGGGTGGAAAGAGGGGGTGATTGCACCAATAGTAAAGAAAGGGGCGGGAACAAAGGTAGAGGAATACAGAGGAGTAACACTCATGCCAACGTTATATAAAATATACACTGCGGTTTTAGCGAAGAGGCTAGAGGAAGAAGCGGAGGAAAAAGGGATGATACCACCGAATCAAACGGGGTTCAGAAGAGGAGTAGGGACGATAGACAATATATATGTGTTGAACTATGTGGTGAACAGAGAGGTTGCAGAGGAGAAAGGCAAGCTAGTGGCACTATTTATAGATCTAAAAGCGGCGTTTGACTCAGTGGATAGAAAAATTATGATAGATGCATTGGTGGAACGAGGAGTAAGAGAAGGGCTTAGGGAGAGAGTTAGGGAGGTTTACGAAGAAACGACGAGCAGAGTGAAAGCGGGAGTAGCGATGGGGGGAACATTTTGGACGGGAAAAGGAGTAAGACAAGGCTGCCCGATGAGTCCAATACTGTTTAACTTATTGACGGCAGATATGGAAGACGAACTGGCCGAGGGGTGATGGGGAGGGGTAAAAGTGAGAGGAAAAAGAATTTGCTCGCTGGCATACGCAGATGATGTGGTAGTATTGGCGAAAAACGAAGAAGAGATGCAATGTATGATAAGGATACTGGAAAAATATTTCGAGAAGAAAAAACTAGAGTTAAACGTTGGAAAGACGAAAGTGATGAGGTTTAGAAAAGGAGGAGGGAGGAATAAAACAGTAGATTGGAGATGGAGGGGAAAGCAAATAGAGGAAGTAAGGGAGTTTAAATACCTGGGCTATGTGTTCAAAAAGAATGGAGGGCAGGAGGCACATATAAAGGACAGAGCAAAAAAGGCAGCAGCGGTCATGAAGGAAGCATGGGGGATTGGAAGGAGAAAATTCGAGAGGGTATGGGAGAGGAAGATGTGGCTTTTTGACACCCTGGTATGGACGGTGATGGGGTATGGAGCAGAAATATGGGGATGGGAGGAGAGAAAAGAAATTGAAACAATGCAAGAGAGGTACCTCAAATGGACACTAGGTGTAGAATGGCAAACTCCAGGATACATGGTGAGAGAAGAAACAAAAAGAGACAAGATAAGGATAAGAGCAGGGAGAAGGGCATGGAAATATGAAGAGAAGTTAACAGATGGAAAGGGAAGTGAAATAGCGAGGGAATGTCTACAGGAGATGAAAGAGAGAGGGAGAGATGGACAAGTGAGAGTATCAAGATGGGAACAGGGTAGGCAAGAAATGAGGGGAAGGGAGGGAAGAGATGATAGTGCGACGGGATACGAGGGAGTGGAAAGAGGAGACAGAATAGAACAGGAGAAGGAAAGGCGGGAACAAATAAAGGAATCTAGATATAACAGATGGTATAGAGAAATAATGACGGAGGGGATACCGCATTATCTGGTAGCAGGATGGAAGACAGAAAGAACGAGGCGAATAGCGAGATTTAGACTAGGGAATGAGGTGAGAGAAAGATGGTATTGGAAACGAAAAGAGGAGAGAATGTGCAGACTGTGCGAGGGTGAACCAGAGACGTGGGAACATGTAATAGAAAGATGCAGAGCAGGAGGAAATGAAGGAAAATCCATAGGGGAAAAGTTGACGGAAATAATGGACGAAAAAGGGAGGGGAGAAGAATGGATAAAAGAGCTAGAGGAAGTGAGAAAAGACAAGACGAGAGAAAGTAGAAGGGATGAGGTAGACTGAAGTCAGGAACGGAATCCTGTAACCCTTAGGGGAATCAGAAATAATATTAACTAACTAACTAACTAACTAATAATAATAATAATAATAATAATAATAATAATAATCATAATAATAATAATAATAATAATAATAATAATAATAATAATAATAATAATAATAATAATAATAATAATAATAATAATAATAATAATAATAATAATAATAATAATAATAATAATAATAATAATAATAATAATAATAATAATAATAATAATAATAATAATAATAATAATAATAATAATAATAATAATAATAATAATAATAATAATAATAATAATAATATAATAATAATAATAATAATAATAATAATAATAATAATAATAATAATAATAATAATAATAATAATAATAATAATAATAATAATAATAATAATAATAATAATAATAATAATAATAATAATAATAATAATAATAATAATAATAATAATAATAATAATAATAATAATAATAATAATAATGATAATAATAATAATAGTAATAATAATAATAATAATAATAATAATAATAATAATAATAATAATAATAATAATAATAATAATAATAATAATAATAATAATAATAATAATAATAATAATAATAATAATAATAATAATAATAATAATAATAATAATAATAATAATAATAATAATAATAATAATAATAATAATAATAATAATAATAATAATAATAATAATAATAATAATAATAATAATAATAATAATAATAATAATAATAATAATAATAATAATAATAATAATAATAATAATAATAATAATAATAATAATAATAATAATAATAATAATAATAATAATAATAATAATAATAATAATAATAATAATAATAATAATAATAATAATAATAATAATAATAATAATAATAATAATAATAATAATAATAATAATAATAATAATAATAATAATAATAATAATAATAATAATAATAATAATAATAATAATAATAATAATAATAATAATAATAATAATAATAATAATAATAATAATAATAATAATTATTATTATTATTATTATTCCAAGATCACCGCAGAAGAAAGAGGGAGAGGAATCGAATGTGGAGAGGATACTAAGGGAGATGAACAAAGAGTTAAAACGTGAGATTCAAGAAGTGAAGCAGGAGATGAAAGAGATGAGAGCAGAAATGAAGGAGGAAGTTAGAATGATAAGAGAAGAATTGAAAAGGGCGGAGAAGGAGAGAGAAGAACTAAAGATTGAGGTAAAAGGGTTGACAAGAAGGATGGAAGAGTTAGAAAAGAGAGAAAAACGCGAAATGGAGATAGAGGAGAAGAAAATTCAAAAAGGAGTAAAAATAATAAGTGGGCGAGAGGAGACAGAAAATCTAATGGAGAAGATGAAAGAGATGGAAGCAAAGATAGAAAAACAGGAAAAAGAAAAAATAAAAAGGAATGTAATAATCAGAAACGCGCAGATACAAGGCACAATAAAAGAAACGGTAGAAAGCTTATTTATAAGCATAGGAGTGCGAGCAAGGATAAAGGTAGTGAAGGAGGTCGGAAGGAGAGGAGCAGACAGGAAAGCGGGCATGATAGAGGTAAAGATGGAAACACTAGAGGGGAAAGCAGAGGTTATGAGAAAGAAAACGAGCCTAAAAGGAAGGAGGGAGAGAATTGAAGAGGACTTAACGTGGAAAGAAAGAAGAATGAAGTGGCTGATAAAGGAGCGAGCAGAGGAAGAGAAGAGAAAAGGGAAGTGGGTTAGGATAAGATATGGGAAACTGATAGTAAATGACGAGACATGGGTATGGGATGAGAAAAGGGAGGTCATAAGGAAAATAATGACTAGAGATGAAGAACAGGATGGCCAATTGCAGAGAGAAAGTAGAAGTAGCCAAAAACAAGAAGGGGAAAGACAAGTAGAAGAGCGAACGGAGCCAAAAAACGGATAAGGGAAGAAGAAGAAAGAAATGAAATAAGTAGAGAAGAGGCGAAGGAAAGATGTAAGATTGGCTTCAGGAATGTGGCGGGGCTAGCAAATAAAGAAAAAGAGTTCTGGGAAGGGATCAAAGAATGGGAAGTTATAGTGTTGATAGAAACTTGGGTAGAGGAAAAGAACTGGGAAAAATGGAAAACAAAACTGCCAAAGGGGTATAAATGGACGAGACAGGGAGCAAAAAAGAAGAATAAGAAGGGAAGAGCGATGGGAGGTATGATGATGGGAATTAGAGAAGAAATGGCAATGGAGGGAGATGAGCATCAGGAATGGGAAGAGGGAATAATGAGCAGGAAAGTAAAAGCCGGGAAGGATGAATGGGTTATAGTAGCAACATACGTTAATAACGACATAGATAAGAAGTTGGAAAGCTTAAGAAGGTGGATGGAGAAGCAAGCAGATGAGGAAAGAGTGATAATAGGGGGGGACTTCAACGCCAGAACAGGGCTAGAGGGTGGAAGAGTGAGGGAGATGGAAGATGAAGAGAATGGAAGGAGGTCAAAAGATAAGAAAATGAACGCTGAAGGAAAAAAGTTAACGCAGATGATAGGAGAATTAGGGTGGGAAATTTTTAACGGGAATATAGAGGGGGACGAGGAGGGAGAGTTCACGTATACAGGAGGCAGAGGGGAGACAGTTATAGATTATGTATTGGGTGACGAGAGGACGAGAGACGGGATAGGAAGGATAGAAGTAGCAGATAGGGTGGAGTCGGATCATCACCCATTGGTGATCACGATGAAAAAAGGAAGAAGGAGAAAGAGAGAAAAAGGAAAGGAGGCCAAAAGAACAAAAACTGGAAGGTGGTCAGAGGAGATGAAACGGGAATACGAGAGAAGAATGCGAGGATTTAGACTGGAGGAGGGAGGAGAGGAAGCAGTTAAGGAGATAGGGGAGAGGATAAAGAGAGAGATTGATCGAAGTGAGGAGATAGGGGGGAGAGAAAGGAAACGGAAAATGAGAGGATGGTGGGATGATGAGTGCAGAGATAAAAAAGGGGAAGTAAGAAAGGAGTTAAGGAGGTGGAGGAAAAATAGTGGGACGAAAGCAAAATACAGGGAGAAAAATAGAGAATATCAAGTGATGTGTGAGAAAAAGAAAAGGGCCGAGCAGGAAGAGTTGAAAAGAGAAATTACAGATGCCAATACCGAAAACAAAGTGTGGGAAATAATAAATAGAGAAAGAAAGAAGAGAAAGATAATGGGGGAAGGTATAGAAGAAGAGGAATGGAAAAAATATTTTATGAGCTTATTTGGAGGGGTGGAAGGAAGAGTAAGAATGGGAATGGAGGGAAGAAGAAGAGCGGAAGAGGAGACTGATATTAGCAAAGTAGAAATAAGAAAGGTGGTGAGAAAACTCAAAGAAGGAAAAGCAACGGGAATAGATGAAATACCGAATGAGGCGTGGAGATATGGAGGAGAAAAAGGGATAAAGGTAGCTTGGGAAATATGCAGAAAAGTGTGGAGAGGAGACGGATGGCCGGAGGGGTGGAAAGAGGGGGTGATTGCACCAATAGTAAAGAAAGGGGCGGGAACAAAGGTAGAGGAATACAGAGGAGTAACACTCATGCCAACGTTATATAAAATATACACTGCGGTTTTAGCGAAGAGGCTAGAGGAAGAAGCGGAGGAAAAAGGGATGATACCACCGAATCAAACGGGGTTCAGAAGAGGAGTAGGGACGATAGACAATATATATGTGTTGAACTATGTGGTGAACAGAGAGGTTGCAGAGGAGAAAGGCAAGCTAGTGGCACTATTTATAGATTTAAAAGCGGCGTTTGACTCAGTGGATAGAAAAATTATGATAGATGCATTGGTGGAACGAGGAGTAAGAGAAGGGCTTAGGGAGAGAGTTAGGGAGGTTTACGAAGAAACGACGAGCAGAGTGAAAGCGGGAGTAGCGATGGGGGAACATTTTGGACGGGAAAAGGAGTAAGACAAGGCTGCCCGATGAGTCCAATACTGTTTAACTTATTGACGGCAGATATGGAAGACCAACTGGCCGAGGGGAGATGGGGAGGGGTAAAAGTGAGAGGAAAAAGAATTTGCTCGCTGGCATACGCAGATGATGTGGTAGTATTGGCGAAAAACGAAGAAGAGATGCAATGTATTATAAGGATACTGGAAAAATATTTCGAGAAGAAAAAACTAGAGTTAAACGTTGGAAAGACGAAAGTGATGAGGTTTAGAAAAGGAGGAGGGAGGAATAAAACAGTAGATTGGAGATGGAGGGGAAAGCAAATAGAGGAAGTAAGGGAGTTTAAATATATGGGCTATGTGTTCAAAAAGAATGGAGGGCAGGACTCACATATAAAGGACAGATCAAAAAAGGCAGCAGCGGTCATGAAGGAAGCATGGGGGATTGGAAGGAGAAAATTCGAGAGGGTATGGGAGAGGAAGATGTGGCTTTTTGACACCCTGGTATGGACGGTGATGGGGTATGGAGCAGAAATATGGGGATGGGAGGAGAGAAAAGAAATTGAAACAATGCAAGAGAGGTACCTCAAATGGACACTAGGTGTAGAATGGCAAACTCCAGGATACATGGTGAGAGAAGAAACAAAAAGAGACAAGATAAGGATAAGAGCAGGGAGAAGGGCATGGAAATATGAAGAGAAGTTAACAGATGGAAAGGGAAGTGAAATAGCGAGGGAATGTCTACAGGAGATGAAAGAGAGAGGGAGAGATGGACAAGTGAGAGTATCAAGATAGGAACAGGGTAGGCAAGAAATGAGGGGAAGGGAGGGAAGAGATGATAGTGCGACGGGATACGAGGGAGTGGAAAGAGAAGACAGAATAGAACAGGAGAAGGAAAGGCGGGAACAAATAAAGGAATCTATATATAACAGATGGTATAGAGAAATAATGACGGAGGGGATACCGCATTATCAGGTAGCAGGATGGAAGACAGAAAGAACGAGGCGAATAGCAGGATTTAGACTAGGGAATGAGGTGAGAGAAAGATGGTATTGGAAACGAGAAGAGGAGAGAATGTGCAGACTGTGCGAGGGTGAACCAGAGACGTGGGAACATGTAATAGAAAGATGCAGAGCAGGAGGAAATGAAGGAAAATCCATAGGGGAAAAGTTGACGGAAATAATGGACGAAAAAGGGAGGGGAGAAGAATGGATAAAAGAGCTAGAGGAAGTGAGAAAAGACAAGACGAGAGAAAGTAGAAGGGATGAGGTAGACTGAAGTCAGGAACGGAATCCTGTAACCCTTAGGGGAATCAAAAATAATATTAACTAACTAACTAACTAACTAATAATAATAATAATAATAATAATAATAATAATAATAATAATAATAATAATAATAATAATAATAATAATAATAATAATAATAATAATAATAATAATAATAATAATAATAATAATAATAATAATAATAATAATAATAATAATAATAATAATAATAATAATAATAATAATAATAATAATAATAATAATAATAATAATAATAATAATAATAATAATAATAATAATAATAATAATAATAATAATAATAATAATAATAATAATAATAATAATAATAATAATAATAATAATAATAATAATAATAATAATAATAATAATAATAATAATAATAATAATAATAATAATAATAATAATAATAATAATAATAATAATAATAATAATAATAATAATAATAATAATAATAATAATAATAATAATAATAATAATAATAATAATAATAATAATAATAATAATAATAATAATAATAATAATAATAATAATAATAATAATAATAATAATAATAATAATAATAATAATAATAATAATAATAATAATAATAATAATAATAATAATAATAATAATAATAATAATAATAATAATAATAATAATAATAATAATAATAATAATAATAATAATAATAATAATAATAATAATAATAATAATAATAATAATAATAATAATAATAATAATAATAATAATAATAATAATAATAATAATAATAATAATAATAATAATAATAATAATAATAATAATAATAATAATAATAATAATAATAATAATAATAATAATAATAATAATAATAATAATAATAATAATAATAATAATAATAATAATAATAATAATAATAATAATAATAATAATAATAATAATAATAATAATAATAATAATAATAATAATAATAATAATAATAATAATAATAATAATAATAATAATAATAATAATAATAATAATAATAATAATAATAATAATAATAATAATAATAATAATAATAATAATAATAATAATAATAATAATAATAATAATAATAATAATAATAATAATATAATAATAATAATAATAATAATAATAATAATAATAATAATAATAATAATAATAATAATAATAATAATAATAATAATAATAATAATAATAATAATAATAATAATAATAATAATAATAATAATAATAATAATAATAATAATAATAATAATAATAATAATAATAATAATAATAATAATAATAATAATAATAATAATAATAATAATAATAATAATAATAATAATTAATAATAATAATAATAATAATAATAATAATAATAATAATAATAATAATAATAATAATAATAATAATAATAATAATAATAATAATAATAATAATAATAATAATAATAATAATAATAATAATAATAATAATAATAATAATAATAATAATAATAATAATAATAATAATAATAATAATAATAATAATAATAATAATAATAATAATAATAATAATAATAATAATAATAATAATAATAATAATAATAATAATAATAATAATAATAATAATAATAATAATAATAATAATAATAATAATAATAATAATAATAATAATAATAATAATAATAATAATAATAATAATAATAATAATAATAATAATAATAATAATAATAATAATAATAATAATAATAATAATAATAATAATAATAATAATAATAATAATAATAATAATAATAATAATAATAATAAATAATAATAATAATAATAATAATAATAATAATAATAATAATAATAATAATAATAATAATAATAATAATAATAATAATAATAATAATAATAATAATAATAATAATAATAATAATAATAATAATAATAATAATAATAATAATAATAATAATAATAATAATAATAATAATAATAATAATAATAATAATAATAATAATAATAATAATAATAATAATAATAATAATAATAATAATAATAATAATAATAATAATAATAATAATAATAATAATAATAATAATAATAATAATAATAATAATAATAATAATAATAATAATAATAATAATAATAATAATAATAATAATAATAATAATAATAAATAATAATAATAATAATAATAATAATAATAATAATAATAATAATAATAATAATAATAATAATAATAATAATAATAATAATAATAATAATAATAATATAATAATAATAATAATAATAATAATAATAATATAATAATAATAATAATAATAATAATAATAATAATAATAATAATAATAATAATAATAATAATAATAATAATAATAATAATAATAATAATAATAATAATAATAATAATAATAATAATAATAATAATAATAATAATAATAATAATAATAATAATAATAATAATAATAATAATAATAATAATAATAATAATAATAATAATAATAATAATAATAATAATAATAATAAATAATAATAATAATAATAATAATAAATAATAATAATAATAATAATAATAATAATAATAATAATAATAATAATAATAATAATAATAATAATAATAATAATAATAATAATAATAATAATAATAATAATAATAATAATAATAATAATAATAATAATAATAATAATAATAATAATAATAATAATAATAATAATAATAATAATAATAATAATAATAATAATAATAATAATAATAATAATAATAATAATAATAATAATTTTTGTTTTTTTTTTTTTTTTTATAATCTACACGCGCTTAAGGGATTATGAATACCCTTTAAATGTTTCAACACAGCGCGGGCGTGAGGGTGAGGTTAAGGAAGAGAAAGAATGATAGGAAAGATGTGTGGCGTGATATTCGGAGACTGTAGGTGGTTGTTGTGTCAGATTTTAACTCCAGGGATGGCGGCTGAACTAATGCGGAGAAATTTCCGTGTCTTATTTATCAATGTCCCTTATAATTCGCATTAATTTTTTTATCCTTTTTGTCATATTTTATCGGTATACTAGTTTTACTCAATCACATGTTGTTAGTGTTATGCCTAAACAGCATGTAATGAGTAAACCAGTAACTCATTGTATGACAATTATTTTTAGAATTGGTTTTAATGGAAAATAAGAAGACATAGACTACCGCAGGGATCGAACCTGTGACCATGAGGTTGACAGGCGAACAAGGTTGACAGGCGAACA
>CAJVCO010000413.1:0-18749 GCA_910595825.1 Philhelius pedissequus | reverse complement strand
GTTGTTCTTTGAACGATTTCGAATGAATTAAGATATTATGAGCTGACAGAAAGAAAAAAAGGTTATCAAAGCACGGAACAGCGAAAAATGTCTACTTTGTTGTTATTTGATGAAATTCCATGTTAATTTCGTTGTTCTTTGAACGATTTCGAATGAATTAAGATATTATGAGCTGACAGAAAGAAAAAAAGGTTATCAAAGCACGGAACAGCGAAAAATGTCTACTTTGTTGTTATTTGATGAAATTCCATGTTAATTTCGTTGTTCTTTGAACGATTTCGAATGAATTAAGATATTATGAGCTGACAGAAAGAAAAAAAGGTTATCAAAGCACGGAACAGCGAAAAATGTCTACTTTGTTGTTATTTGATGAAATTCCATGTTAATTTCGTTGTTCTTTGAACGATTTCGAATGAATTAAGATATTATGAGCTGACAGAAAGAAAAAAAAGATTATCAAAGCACGGAACAGCGAAAAATGTCTACTTTGTTGTTATTTGATGAAATTCCATGTTAATTTCGTTGTTCTTTGACCGATTTCGAATGAATTAAGATATTATAAGCTGACAGAAAGAAAAAAAGGTTATCAAAGCACGGAACAGCGAAAAATGTCTACTTTGTTGTTATTTGATGAAATTCCAGGTTAATTTCGTTGTTCTTTGACTGATTTCGAATGAATTAAGATATTATGAGCTGACAGAAAGAAAATAAGGTTATCAAAGCACGGAACGGCGAAAAATGTCTACTTTGTTGTTATTTGATGAAATTCCATGTTAATTTCGTTGTTCTTTGAACGATTTCGAATGAATTAAGATATTATGAGCTGACAGAAAGAAAAAAAGGTTATCAAAGCACGGAACAGCGAAAAATGTCTACTTTGTTGTTATTTGATGAAATTCCATGTTAATTTCGTTGTTCTTTGACCGATTTCGAATGAATTAAGATATTATGAGCTGACAGAAAGAAAAAAAGGTTATCAAAGCACGGAACAGCGAAAAATGTCTACTTTGTTGTTATTTGATGAAATTCCATGTTAATTTCGTTGTTCTTTGAACGATTTCGAATGAATTAAGATATTATGAGCTGACAGAAAGAAAAAAAGATTATCAAAGCACGGAACAGCGAAAAATGTCTACTTTGTTGTTATTTGATGAAATTCCATGTTAATTTCGTTGTTCTTTGACCGATTTCGAATGAATTAAGATATTATGAGCTGACAGAAAGAAAAAAAAGGTTATCAAAGCACGGAACAGCGAAAAATGTCTACTTTGTTGTTATTTGATGAAATTCCATGTTGTTCTTTGAACGATTTCGAATGAATTAAGATATTATGAGCTGACAGAAAGAAAAAAAGGTTATCAAAGCACGGAACAGCGAAAAATGTCTACTTTGTTGTTATTTGATGAAATTCCATGTTAATTTCGTTGTTCTTTGAACGATTTCGAATGAATTAAGATATTATGAGCTGACAGAAAGAAAAAAAGGTTATCAAAGCACGGAACAGCGAAAAATGTCTACTTTGTTGTTATTTGATGAAATTCAATGTTAATTTCGTTGTTCTTTGAACGATTTCGAATGAATTAAGATATTATGAGCTGACAGAAAGAAAAAAAGGTTATCAAAGCACGGAACAGCGAAAAATGTCTACTTTGTTGTTATTTGATGAAATTCCATGTTAATTTCGTTGTTCTTTGAACGATTTCGAATGAATTAAGATATTATGAGCTGACAGAAAGAAAAAAAGATTATCAAAGCACGGAACAGCGAAAAATGTCTACTTTGTTGTTATTTGATGAAATTCCATGTTAATTTCGTTGTTCTTTGACCGATTTCGAATGAATTAAGATATTATGAGCTGACAGAAAGAAAAAAAGGTTATCAAAGCACGGAACAGCGAAAAATGTCTACTTTGTTGTTATTTGATGAAATTCCAGGTTAATTTCGTTGTTCTTTGACTGATTTCGAATGAATTAAGATATTATGAGCTGACAGAAAGAAAATAAGGTTATCAAAGCACGGAACAGCGAAAAATGTCTACTTTGTTGTTATTTGATGAAATTCCATGTTGTTCTTTGAACGATTTCGAATGAATTAAGATATTATGAGCTGACAGAAAGAAAAAAAGGTTATCAAAGCACGGAACAGCGAAAAATGTCTACTTTGTTGTTATTTGATGAAATTCCATGTTAATTTCGTTGTTCTTTGAACGATTTCGAATGAATTAAGATATTATGAGCTGACAGAAAGAAAAAAAGGTTATCAAAGCACGGAACAGCGAAAAATGTCTACTTTGTTGTTATTTGATGAAATTCCATGTTAATTTCGTTGTTCTTTGAACGATTTCGAATGAATTAAGATATTATGAGCTGACAGAAAGAAAAAAAGGTTATCAAAGCACGGAACAGCGAAAAATGTCTACTTTGTTGTTATTTGATGAAATTCCATGTTAATTTCGTTGTTCTTTGAACGATTTCGAATGAATTAAGATATTATGAGCTGACAGAAAGAAAAAAAGGTTATCAAAGCACGGAACAGCGAAAAATGTCTACTTTGTTGTTATTTGATGAAGTTCCATGTTAATTTCGTTGTTCTTTGAACGATTTCGAATGAATTAAGATATTATGAGCTGACAGAAAGAAAAAAAGATTATCAAAGCACGGAACAGCGAAAAATGTCTACTTTGTTGTTATTTGATGAAATTCCATGTTAATTTCGTTGTTCTTTGACCGATTTCGAATGAATTAAGATATTATGAGCTGACAGAAAGAAAAAAAGGTTATCAAAGCACGGAACAGCGAAAAATGTCTACTTTGTTGTTATTTGATGAAATTCCATGTTGTTCTTTGAACGATTTCGAATGAATTAAGATATTATGAGCTGACAGAAAGAAAAAAAGGTTATCAAAGCACGGAACAGCGAAAAATGTCTACTTTGTTGTTATTTGATGAAATTCCATGTTAATTTCGTTGTTCTTTGAACGATTTCGAATGAATTAAGATATTATGAGCTGACAGAAAGAAAAAAAGGTTATCAAAGCACGGAACAGCGAAAAATGTCTACTTTGTTGTTATTTCATGAAATTCCATGTTAATTTCGTTGTTCTTTGAACGATTTCGAATGAATTAAGATATTATGAGCTGACAGAAAGAAAAAAAGGTTATCAAAGCACGGAACAGCGAAAAATGTCTACTTTGTTGTTATTTGATGAAATTCCATGTTAATTTCGTTGTTCTTTGAACGATTTCGAATGAATTAAGATATTATGAGCTGACAGAAAGAAAAAAAGGTTATCAAAGCACGGAACAGCGAAAAATGTCTACTTTGTTGTTATTTGATGAAATTCCATGTTAATTTCGTTGTTCTTTGAACGATTTCGAATGAATTAAGATATTATGAGCTGACAGAAAGAAAAAAAGATTATCAAAGCACGGAACAGCGAAAAATGTCTACTTTGTTGTTATTTGATGAAATTCCATGTTAATTTCGTTGTTCTTTGACCGATTTCGAATGAATTAAGATATTATGAGCTGACAGAAAGAAAAAAAGGTTATCAAAGCACGGAACAGCGAAAAATGTCTACTTTGTTGTTATTTGATGAAATTCCATGTTGTTCTTTGAACGATTTCGAATGAATTAAGATATTATGAGCTGACAGAAAGAAAAAAAGGTTATCAAAGCACGGAACAGCGAAAAATGTCTACTTTGTTGTTATTTGATGAAATTCCATGTTAATTTCGTTGTTCTTTGAACGATTTCGAATGAATTAAGATATTATGAGCTGACAGAAAGAAAAAAAGGTTATCAAAGCACGGAACAGCGAAAAATGTCTACTTTGTTGTTATTTGATGAAATTCCATGTTAATTTCGTTGTTCTTTGAACGATTTCGAATGAATTAAGATATTATGAGCTGACAGAAAGAAAAAAAGGTTATCAAAGCACGGAACAGCGAAAAATGTCTACTTTGTTGTTATTTGATGAAATTCCATGTTAATTTCGTTGTTCTTTGAACGATTTCGAATGAATTAAGATATTATGAGCTGACAGAAAGAAAAAAAGATTATCAAAGCACGGAACAGCGAAAAATGTCTACTTTGTTGTTATTTGATGAAATTCCATGTTAATTTCGTTGTTCTTTGACCGATTTCGAATGAATTAAGATATTATGAGCTGACAGAAAGAAAAAAAGGTTATCAAAGCACGGAACAGCGAAAAATGTCTACTTTGTTGTTATTTGATGAAATTCCATGTTAATTTCGTTGTTCTTTGACCGATTTCGAATGAATTAAGATATTATGAGCTGACAGAAAGAAAAAAAGGTTATCAAAGCACGGAACAGCGAAAAATGTCTACTTTGTTGTTATTTGATGAAATTCCATGTTGTTCTTTGAACGATTTCGAATGAATTAAGATATTATGAGCTGACAGAAAGAAAAAAAGGTTATCAAAGCACGGAACAGCGAAAAATGTCTACTTTGTTGTTATTTGATGAAATTCCATGTTAATTTCGTTGTTCTTTGAACGATTTCGAATGAATTAAGATATTATGAGCTGACAGAAAGAAAAAAAGGTTATCAAAGCACGGAACAGCGAAAAATGTCTACTTTGTTGTTATTTGATGAAATTCCATGTTAATTTCGTTGTTCTTTGAACGATTTCGAATGAATTAAGATATTATGAGCTGACAGAAAGAAAAAAAGGTTATCAAAGCACGGAACAGCGAAAAATGTCTACTTTGTTGTTATTTGATGAAATTCCATGTTAATTTCGTTGTTCTTTGAACGATTTCGAATGAATTAAGATATTATGAGCTGACAGAAAGAAAAAAAGATTATCAAAGCACGGAACAGCGAAAAATGTCTACTTTGTTGTTATTTGATGAAATTCCATGTTAATTTCGTTGTTCTTTGACCGATTTCGAATGAATTAAGATATTATGAGCTGACAGAAAAAAAAAAAGGTTATCAAAGCACGGAACAGCGAAAAATGTCTACTTTGTTGTTATTTGATGAAATTCCATGTTGTTCTTTGAACGATTTCGAATGAATTAAGATATTATGAGCTGACAGAAAGAAAAAAAGGTTATCAAAGCACGGAACAGCGAAAAATGTCTACTTTGTTGTTATTTGATGAAATTCCATGTTAATTTCGTTGTTCTTTGAACGATTTCGAATGAATTAAGATATTATGAGCTGACAGAAAGAAAAAAAGGTTATCAAAGCACGGAACAGCGAAAAATGTATACTTTGTTGTTATTTGATGAAATTCCATGTTAATTTCGTTGTTCTTTGAACGATTTCGAATGAATTAAGATATTATGAGCTGACAGAAAGAAAAAAAGGTTATCAAAGCACGGAACAGCGAAAAATGTCTACTTTGTTGTTATTTGATGAAATTCCATGTTAATTTCGTTGTTCTTTGAACGATTTCGAATGAATTAAGATATTATGAGCTGACAGAAAGAAAAAAAGATTATCAAAGCACGGAACAGCGAAAAATGTCTACTTTGTTGTTATTTGATGAAATTCCATGTTAATTTCGTTGTTCTTTGACCGATTTCGAATGAATTAAGATATTATGAGCTGACAGAAAGAAAAAAAGGTTATCAAAGCACGGAACAGCGAAAAATGTCTACTTTGTTGTTATTTGATGAAATTCCAGGTTAATTTCGTTGTTCTTTGACTGATTTCGAATGAATTAAGATATTATGAGCTGACAGAAAGAAAATAAGGTTATCAAAGCACGGAACGGCGAAAAATGTCTACTTTGTTGTTATTTGATGAAATTCCATGTTAATTTCGTTGTTCTTTGAACGATTTCGAATGAATTAAGATATTATGAGCTGACAGAAAGAAAAAAAGGTTATCAAAGCACGGAACAGCGAAAAATGTCTACTTTGTTGTTATTTGATGAAATTCCATGTTAATTTCGTTGTTCTTTGAACGATTTCGAATGAATTAAGATATTATGAGCTGACAGAAAGAAAAAAAGGTTATCAAAGCACGGAACAGCGAAAAATGTCTACTTTGTTGTTATTTGATGAAATTCCATGTTAATTTCGTTGTTCTTTGAACGATTTCGAATGAATTAAGATATTATGAGCTGACAGAAAGAAAAAAAGATTATCAAAGCACGGAACAGCGAAAAATGTCTACTTTGTTGTTATTTGATGAAATTCCATGTTAATTTCGTTGTTCTTTGACCGATTTCGAATGAATTAAGATATTATGAGCTGACAGAAAGAAAAAAAGGTTATCAAAGCACGGAACAGCGAAAAATGTCTACTTTGTTGTTATTTGATGAAATTCCATGTTGTTCCTTGAACGATTTCGAATGAATTAAGATATTATGAGCTGACAGAAAGAAAAAAAGGTTATCAAAGCACGGAACAGCGAAAAATGTCTACTTTGTTGTTATTTGATGAAATTCCATGTTAATTTCGTTGTTCTTTGAACGATTTCGAATGAATTAAGATATTATGAGCTGACAGAAAGAAAAAAAGGTTATCAAAGCACGGAACAGCGAAAAATGTCTACTTTGTTGTTATTTGATGAAATTCCATGTTAATTTCGTTGTTCTTTGAACGATTTCGAATGAATTAAGATATTATGAGCTGACAGAAAGAAAAAAAAGGTTATCAAAGCACGGAACAGCGAAAAATGTCTACTTTGTTGTTATTTGATGAAATTCCATGTTAATTTCGTTGTTCTTTGAACGATTTCGAATGAATTAAGATATTATGAGCTGACAGAAAGAAAAAAAGATTATCAAAGCACGGAACAGCGAAAAATGTCTACTTTGTTGTTATTTGATGAAATTCCATGTTAATTTCGTTGTTCTTTGACCGATTTCGAATGAATTAAGATATTATGAGCTGACAGAAAGAAAAAAAGGTTATCAAAGCACGGAACAGCGAAAAATGTCTACTTTGTTGTTATTTGATGAAATTCCATGTTGTTCTTTGAACGATTTCGAATGAATTAAGATATTATGAGCTGACAGAAAGAAAAAAAGGTTATCAAAGCACGGAACAGCGAAAAATGTCTACTTTGTTGTTATTTGATGAAATTCCATGTTAATTTCGTTGTTCTTTGAACGATTTCGAATGAATTAAGATATTATGAGCTGACAGAAAGAAAAAAAGGTTATCAAAGCACGGAACAGCGAAAAATGTCTACTTTGTTGTTATTTGATGAAATTCCATGTTAATTTCGTTGTTCTTTGAACGATTTCGAATGAATTAAGATATTATGAGCTGACAGAAAGAAAAAAAAGGTTATCAAAGCACGGAACAGCGAAAAATGTCTACTTTGTTGTTATTTGATGAAATTCCATGTTAATTTCGTTGTTCTTTGAACGATTTCGAATGAATTAAGATATTATGAGCTGACAGAAAGAAAAAAAGATTATCAAAGCACGGAACAGCGAAAAATGTCTACTTTGTTGTTATTTGATGAAATTCCATGTTAATTTCGTTGTTCTTTGAACGATTTCGAATGAATTAAGATATTATGAGCTGACAGAAAGAAAAAAAGGTTATCAAAGCACGGAACAACGAAAAATGTCTACTTTGTTGTTATTTGATGAAATTCCATGTTAATTTCGTTGTTCTTTGACCGATTTCGAATGAATTAAGATATTATGAGCTGACAGAAAGAAAAAAAGGTTATCAAAGCACGGAACAGCGAAAAATGTCTACTTTGTTGTTATTTGATGAAATTCCATGTTAATTTCGTTGTTCTTTGACCGATTTCGAATGAATTAAGATATTATGAGCTGACAGAAAGAAAAAAAGGTTATCAAAGCACGGAACAGCGAAAAATGTCTACTTTGTTGTTATTTGATGAAATTCCATGTTAATTTCGAATGAATTAAGATATTATGAGCTGACAGAAAGAAAAAAAGGTTATCAAAGCACGGAACAGCGAAAAATGTCTACTTTGTTGTTATTTGATGAAATTCCATGTTAATTTCGTTGTTCTTTGAACGATTTCGAATGAATTAAGATATTATGAGCTGACAGAAAGAAAAAAAGGTTATCAAAGCACGGAACAGCGAAAAATGTCTACTTTGTTGTTATTTGATGAAATTCCATGTTAATTTCGTTGTTCTTTGAACGATTTCGAATGAATTAAGATATTATGAGCTGACAGAAAGAAAAAAAGGTTATCAAAGCACGGAACAGCGAAAAATGTCTACTTTGTTGTTATTTGATGAAATTCCATGTTGTTCTTTGAACGATTTCGAATGAATTAAGATATTATGAGCTGACAGAAAGAAAAAAAGATTATCAAAGCACGGAACAGCGAAAAATGTCTACTTTGTTTTTATTTGATGAAATTCCATGTTAATTTCGTTGTTCTTTGAACGATTTCGAATGAATTAAGATATTATGAGCTGACAGAAAGAAAAAAAGGTTATCAAAGCACGGAACAGCGAAAAATGTCTACTTTGTTGTTATTTGATGAAATTCCATGTTAATTTCGTTGTTCTTTGAACGATTTCGAATGAATTAAGATATTATGAGCTGACAGAAAGAAAAAAAGGTTATCAAAGCACTGAACAGCGAAAAATGTCTACTTTGTTGTTATTTGATGAAATTCCATGTTAATTTCGTTGTTCTTTGAACGATTTCGAATGAATTAAGATATTATGAGCTGACAGAAAGAAAAAAAGGTTATCAAAGCACGGAACAGCGAAAAATGTCTACTTTGTTGTTATTTGATGAAATTCCATGTTGTTCTTTGAACGATTTCGAATGAATTAAGATATTATGAGCTGACAGAAAGAAAAAAAGGTTATCAAAGCACGGAACAGCGAAAAATGTCTACTTTGTTGTTATTTGATGAAATTCCATGTTAATTTCGTTGTTCTTTGAACGATTTCGAATGAATTAAGATATTATGAGCTGACAGAAAGAAAAAAAGGTTATCAAAGCACGGAACAGCGAAAAATGTCTACTTTGTTGTTATTTGATGAAATTCCATGTTGTTCTTTGAACGATTTCGAATGAATTAAGATATTATGAGCTGACAGAAAGAAAAAAAGGTTATCAAAGCACGGAACAGCGAAAAATGTCTACTTTGTTGTTATTTGATGAAATTCCATGTTAATTTCGTTGTTCTTTGAACGATTTCGAATGAATTAAGATATTATGAGCTGACAGAAAGAAAAAAAGGTTATCAAAGCACGGAACAGCGAAAAATGTCTACTTTGTTGTTATTTGATGAAATTCCATGTTAATTTCGTTGTTCTTTGAACGATTTCGAATGAATTAAGATATTATGAGCTGACAGAAAGAAAAAAAGGTTATCAAAGCACGGAACAGCGAAAAATGTCTACTTTGTTGTTATTTGATGAAATTCCATGTTAATTTCGTTGTTCTTTGAACGATTTCGAATGAATTAAGATATTATGAGCTGACAGAAAGAAAAAAAGATTATCAAAGCACGGAACAGCGAAAAATGTCTACTTTGTTGTTATTTGATGAAATTCCATGTTAATTTCGTTGTTCTTTGACCGATTTCGAATGAATTAAGATATTATGAGCTGACAGAAAGAAAAAAAGGTTATCAAAGCACGGAACAGCGAAAAATGTCTACTTTGTTGTTATTTGATGAAATTCCATGTTAATTTCGTTGTCCTTTGAACGATTTCGAATGAATTAAGATATTATGAGCTGACAGAAAGAAAAAAAGGTTATCAAAGCACGGAACAGCGAAAAATGTCTACTTTGTTGTTATTTGATGAAATTCCATGTTAATTTCGTTGTTCTTTGAACGATTTCGAATGAATTAAGATATTATGAGCTGACAGAAAGAAAAAAAGATTATCAAAGCACGGAACAGCGAAAAATGTCTACTTTGTTGTTATTTGATGAAATTCCATGTTAATTTCGTTGTTCTTTGACCGATTTCGAATGAATTAAGATATTATGAGCTGACAGAAAGAAAAAAAGGTTATCAAAGCACGGAACAGCGAAAAATGTCAACTTTGTTGTTATTTGATGAAATTCCATGTTGTTCTTTGAACGATTTCGAATGAATTAAGATATTATGAGCTGACAGAAAGAAAAAAAGGTTATCAAAGCACGGAACAGCGAAAAATGTCTACTTTGTTGTTATTTGATGAAATTCCATGTTAATTTCATTGTTCTTTGAACGATTTCGAATGAATTAAGATATTATGAGCTGACAGAAAGAAAAAAAGGTTATCAAAGCACGGAACAGCGAAAAATGTCTACTTTGTTGTTATTTGATGAAATTCCATGTTAATTTCGTTGTTCTTTGAACGATTTCGAATGAATTAAGATATTATGAGCTGACAGAAAGAAAAAAAGGTTATCAAAGCACGGAACAGCGAAAAATGTCTACTTTGTTGTTATTTGATGAAATTCCATGTTAATTTCGTTGTTCTTTGAACGATTTCGAATGAATTAAGATATTATGAGCTGACAGAAAGAAAAAAAGATTATCAAAGCACGGAACAGCGAAAAATGTCTACTTTGTTGTTATTTGATGAAATTCCATGTTAATTTCGTTGTTCTTTGACCGATTTCGAATGAATTAAGATATTATGAGCTGACAGAAAGAAAAAAAGGTTATCAAAGCACGGAACAACGAAAAATGTCTACTTTGTTGTTATTTGATGAAATTCCATGTTAATTTCGTTGTTCTTTGACCGATTTCGAATGAATTAAGATATTATGAGCTGACAGAAAGAAAAAAAGGTTATCAAAGCACGGAACAGCGAAAAATGTCTACTTTGTTGTTATTTGATGAAATTCCATGTTAATTTCGTTGTTCTTTGACCGATTTCGAATGAATTAAGATATTATGAGCTGACAGAAAGAAAAAAAGGTTATCAAAGCACGGAACAGCGAAAAATGTCTACTTTGTTGTTATTTGATGAAATTCCATGTTGTTCTTTGAACGATTTCGAATGAATTAAGATATTATGAGCTGACAGAAAGAAAAAAAGGTTATCAAAGCACGGAACAGCGAAAAATGTCTACTTTGTTGTTATTTGATGAAATTCCATGTTAATTTCGTTGTTCTTTGAACGATTTCGAATGAATTAAGATATTATGAGCTGACAGAAAGAAAAAAAGGTTATCAAAGCACGGAACAGCGAAAAATGTCTACTTTGTTGTTATTTGATGAAATTCCATGTTAATTTCGTTGTTCTTTGAACGATTTCGAATGAATTAAGATATTATGAGCTGACAGAAAGAAAAAAAGGTTATCAAAGCACGGAACAGCGAAAAATGTCTACTTTGTTGTTATTTGATGAAATTCCATGTTAATTTCGTTGTTCTTTGAACGATTTCGAATGAATTAAGATATTATGAGCTGACAGAAAGAAAAAAAGATTATCAAAGCACGGAACAGCGAAAAATGTCTACTTTGTTGTTATTTGATGAAATTCCATGTTAATTTCGTTGTTCTTTGACCGATTTCGAATGAATTAAGATATTATGAGCTGACAGAAAGAAAAAAAGGTTATCAAAGCACGGAACAGCGAAAAATGTCTACTTTGTTGTTATTTGATGAAATTCCATGTTGTTCTTTGAACGATTTCGAATGAATTAAGATATTATGAGCTGACAGAAAGAAAAAAAGGTTATGAAAGCACGGAACAGCGAAAAATGTCTACTTTGTTGTTATTTGATGAAATTCCATGTTAATTTCGTTGTTCTTTGAACGATTTCGAATGAATTAAGATATTATGAGCTGACAGAAAGAAAAAAAGGTTATCAAAGCACGGAACAGCGAAAAATGTCTACTTTGTTGTTATTTGATGAAATTCCATGTTAATTTCGTTGTTCTTTGACCGATTTCGAATGAATTAAGATATTATGAGCTGACAGAAAGAAAAAAAGGTTATCAAAGCACGGAACAGCGAAAAATGTCTACTTTGTTGTTATTTGATGAAATTCCATGTTGTTCTTTGAACGATTTCGAATGAATTAAGATATTATGAGCTGACAGAAAGAAAAAAAGGTTATCAAAGCACGGAACAGCGAAAAATGTCTACTTTGTTGTTATTTGATGAAATTCCATGTTAATTTCGTTGTTCTTTGAACGATTTCGAATGAATTAAGATATTATGAGCTGACAGAAAGAAAAAAAGGTTATCAAAGCACGGAACAGCGAAAAATGTCTACTTTGTTGTTATTTGATGAAATTCCATGTTAATTTCGTTGTTCTTTGAACGATTTCGAATGAATTAAGATATTATGAGCTGACAGAAAGAAAAAAAGGTTATCAAAGCACGGAACAGCGAAAAATGTCTACTTTGTTGTTATTTGATGAAATTCCATGTTAATTTCGTTGTTCTTTGAACGATTTCGAATGAATTAAGATATTATGAGCTGACAGAAAGAAAAAAAGATTATCAAAGCACGGAACAGCGAAAAATGTCTACTTTGTTGTTATTTGATGAAATTCCATGTTAATTTCGTTGTTCTTTGACCGATTTCGAATGAATTAAGATATTATGAGCTGACAGAAAGAAAAAAAGGTTATCAAAGCACGGAACAGCGAAAAATGTCTACTTTGTTGTTATTTGATGAAATTCCATGTTGTTCTTTGAACGATTTCGAATGAATTAAGATATTATGAGCTGACAGAAAGAAAAAAAGGTTATCAAAGCACGGAACAGCGAAAAATGTCTACTTTGTTGTTATTTGATGAAATTCCATGTTAATTTCGTTGTTCTTTGAACGATTTCGAATGAATTAAGATATTATGAGCTGACAGAAAGAAAAAAAGGTTATCAAAGCACGGAACAGCGAAAAATGTCTACTTTGTTGTTATTTGATGAAATTCCATGTTAATTTCGTTGTTCTTTGAACGATTTCGAATGAATTAAGATATTATGAGCTGACAGAAAGAAAAAAAGGTTATCAAAGCACGGAACAGCGAAAAATGTCTACTTTGTTGTTATTTGATGAAATTCCATGTTAATTTCGTTGTTCTTTGAACGATTTCGAATGAATTAAGATATTATGAGCTGACAGAAAGAAAAAAAGGTTATCAAAGCACGGAACAGCGAAAAATGTCTACTTTGTTGTTATTTGATGAAATTCCATGTTAATTTCGTTGTTCTTTGAACGATTTCGAATGAATTAAGATATTATGAGCTGACAGAAAGAAAAAAAGATTATCAAAGCACGGAACAGCGAAAAATGTCTACTTTGTTGTTATTTGATGAAATTCCATGTTAATTTCGTTGTTCTTTGACCGATTTCGAATGAATTAAGATATTATGAGCTGACAGAAAGAAAAAAAGGTTATCAAAGCACGGAACAACGAAAAATGTCTACTTTGTTGTTATTTGATGAAATTCCATGTTAATTTCGTTGTTCTTTGACCGATTTCGAATGAATTAAGATATTATGAGCTGACAGAAAGAAAAAAAGGTTATCAAAGCACGGAACAGCGAAAAATGTCTACTTTGTTGTTATTTGATGAAATTCCATGTTGTTCTTTGAACGATTTCGAATGAATTAAGATATTATGAGCTGACAGAAAGAAAAAAAGGTTATCAAAGCACGGAACAGCGAAAAATGTCTACTTTGTTGTTATTTGATGAAATTCCATGTTAATTTCGTTGTTCTTTGAACGATTTCGAATGAATTAAGATATTATGAGCTGACAGAAAGAAAAAAAGGTTATCAAAGCACGGAACAGCGAAAAATGTCTACTTTGTTGTTATTTGATGAAATTCCATGTTAATTTCGTTGTTCTTTGAACGATTTCGAATGAATTAAGATATTATGAGCTGACAGAAAGAAAAAAAGGTTATCAAAGCACGGAACAGCGAAAAATGTCTACTTTGTTGTTATTTGATGAAATTCCATGTTAATTTCGTTGTTCTTTGAACGATTTCGAATGAATTAAGATATTATGAGCTGACAGAAAGAAAAAAAGGTTATCAAAGCACGGAACAGCGAAAAATGTCTACTTTGTTGTTATTTGATGAAATTCCATGTTAATTTCGTTGTTCTTTGAACGATTTCGAATGAATTAAGATATTTATGAGCTGACAGAAAGAAAAAAAGATTATCAAAGCACGGAACAGCGAAAAATGTCTACTTTGTTGTTATTTGATGAAATTCCATGTTAATTTCGTTGTTCTTTGACCGATTTCGAATGAATTAAGATATTATGAGCTGACAGAAAGAAAAAAAGGTTATCAAAGCACGGAACAACGAAAAATGTCTACTTTGTTGTTATTTGATGAAATTCCATGTTAATTTCGTTGTTCTTTGACCGATTTCGAATGAATTAAGATATTTTGAGCTGACAGAAAGAAAAAAAGGTTATCAAAGCACGGAACAGCGAAAAATGTCTACTTTGTTGTTATTTGATGAAATTCCATGTTAATTTCGTTGTTCTTTGACCGATTTCGAATGAATTAAGATATTATGAGCTGACAGAAAGAAAAAAAGGTTATCAAAGCACGGAACAGCGAAAAATGTCTACTTTGTTGTTATTTGATGAAATTCCATGTTGTTCTTTGAACGATTTCGAATGAATTAAGATATTATGAGCTGACAGAAAGAAAAAAAGGTTATCAAAGCACGGAACAGCGAAAAATGTCTACTTTGTTGTTATTTGATGAAATTCCATGTTAATTTCGTTGTTCTTTGAACGATTTCGAATGAATTAAGATATTATGAGCTGACAGAAAGAAAAAAAGGTTATCAAAGCACGGAACAGCGAAAAATGTCTACTTTGTTGTTATTTGATGAAATTCCATGTTAATTTCGTTGTTCTTTGAACGATTTCGAATGAATTAAGATATTATGAGCTGACAGAAAGAAAAAAAGATTATCAAAGCACGGAACTGCGAAAAATGTCTACTTTGTTGTTATTTGATGAAATTCCATGTTAATTTCGTTGTTCTTTGACCGATTTCGAATGAATTAAGATATTATGAGCTGACAGAAAGAAAAAAAGGTTATCAAAGCACGGAACAGCGAAAAATGTCTACTTTGTTGTTATTTGATGAAATTCCATGTTGTTCTTTGAACGATTTCGAATGAATTAAGATATTATGAGCTGACAGAAAGAAAAAAAGGTTATCAAAGCACGGAACAGCGAAAAATGTCTACTTTGTTGTTATTTGATGAAATTCCATGTTAATTTCGTTGTTCTTTGAACGATTTCGAATGAATTAAGATATTATGAGCTGACAGAAAGAAAAAAAGGTTATCAAAGCACGGAACAGCGAAAAATGTCTACTTTGTTGTTATTTGATGAAATTCCATGTTAATTTCGTTGTTCTTTGACCGATTTCGAATGAATTAAGATATTATGAGCTGACAGAAAGAAAAAAAGGTTATCAAAGCACGGAACAGCGAAAAATGTCTACTTTGTTGTTATTTGATGAAATTCCATGTTGTTCTTTGAACGATTTCGAATGAATTAAGATATTATGAGCTGACAGAAAGAAAAAAAGGTTATCAAAGCACGGAACAGCGAAAAATGTCTACTTTGTTGTTATTTGATGAAATTCCATGTTAATTTCGTTGTTCTTTGAACGATTTCGAATGAATTAAGATATTATGAGCTGACAGAAAGAAAAAAAGGTTATCAAAGCACGGAACAGCGAAAAATGTCTACTTTGTTGTTATTTGATGAAATTCCATGTTAATTTCGTTGTTCTTTGAACGATTTCGAATGAATTAAGATATTATGAGCTGACAGAAAGAAAAAAAGATTATCAAAGCACGGAACAGCGAAAAATGTCTACTTTGTTGTTATTTGATGAAATTCCATGTTAATTTCGTTGTTCTTTGAACGATTTCGAATGAATTAAGATATTATGAGCTGACAGAAAGAAAAAAAGATTATCAAAGCACGGAACAGCGAAAAATGTCTACTTTGTTGTTATTTGATGAAATTCCATGTTAATTTCGTTGTTCTTTGACCGATTTCGAATGAATTAAGATATTATGAGCTGACAGAAAGAAAAAAAGGTTATCAAAGCACGGAACAGCGAAAAATGTCTACTTTGTTGTTATTTGATGAAATTCCATGTTGTTCTTTGAACGATTTCAAATGAATTAAGATATTATGAGCTGACAGAAAGAAAAAAAGGTTATCAAAGCACGGAACAGCGAAAAATGTCTACTTTGTTGTTATTTGATGAAATTCCATGTTAATTTCGTTGTTCTTTGAACGATTTCGAATGAATTAAGATATTATGAGCTGACAGAAAGAAAAAAAGGTTATCAAAGCACGGAACAGCGAAAAATGTCTACTTTGTTGTTATTTGATGAAATTCCATGTTAATTTCGTTGTTCTTTGAACGATTTCGAATGAATTAATATATTATGAGCTGACAGAAAGAAAAAAAGGTTATCAAAGCACGGAACAGCGAAAAATGTCTACTTTGTTGTTATTTGATGAAATTCCATGTTAATTTCGTTGTTCTTTGAACGATTTCGAATGAATTAAGATATTATGAGCTGACAGAAAGAAAAAAAGATTATCAAAGCACGGAACAGCGAAAAATGTCTACTTTGTTGTTATTTGATGAAATTCCATGTTAATTTCGTTGTTCTTTGAACGATTTCGAATGAATTAAGATATTATGAGCTGACAGAAAGAAAAAAAGGTTATCAAAGCACGGAACAACGAAAAATGTCTACTTTGTTGTTATTTGATGAAATTCCATGTTAATTTCGTTGTTCTTTGACCGATTTCGAATGAATTAAGATATTATGAGCTGACAGAAAGAAAAAAAGGTTATCAAAGCACGGAACAGCGAAAAATGTCTACTTTGTTGTTATTTGATGAAATTCCATGTTAATTTCGTTGTTCTTTGACCGATTTCGAATGAATTAAGATATTATGAGCTGACAGAAAGAAAAAAAGGTTATCAAAGCACGGAACAGCGAAAAATGTCTACTTTGTTGTTATTTGATGAAATTCCATGTTGTTCTTTGAACGATTTCGAATGAATTAAGATATTATGAGCTGACAGAAAGAAAAAAAGGTTATCAAAGCACGGAACAGCGAAAAATGTCTACTTTGTTGTTATTTGATGAAATTCCATGTTAATTTCGTTGTTCTTTGAACGATTTCGAATGAATTAAGATATTATGAGCTGACAGAAAGAAAAAAAGGTTATCAAAGCACGGAACAGCGAAAAATGTCTACTTTGTTGTTATTTGATGAAATTCCATGTTAATTTCGTTGTTCTTTGAACGATTTCGAATGAATTAAGATATTATGAGCTGACAGAAAGAAAAAAAGGTTATCAAAGCACGGAACAGCGAAAAATGTCTACTTTGTTGTTATTTGATGAAATTCCATGTTAATTTCGTTGTTCTTTGAACGATTTCGAATGAATTAAGATATTATGAGCTGACAGAAAGAAAAAAAGATTATCAAAGCACGGAACAGCGAAAAATGTCTACTTTGTTGTTATTTGATGAAATTCCATGTTAATTTCGTTGTTCTTTGACCGATTTCGAATGAATTAAGATATTATGAGCTGACAGAAAGAAAAAAAGGTTATCAAAGCACGGAACAGCGAAAAATGTCTACTTTGTTGTTATTTGATGAAATTCCATGTTGTTCTTTGAACGATTTCGAATGAATTAAGATATTATGAGCTGACAGAAAGAAAAAAAGGTTATCAAAGCACGGAACAGCGAAAAATGTCTACTTTGTTGTTATTTGATGAAATTCCATGTTAATTTCGTTGTTCTTTGAACGATTTCGAATGAATTAAGATATTATGAGCTGACAGAAAGAAAAAAAGGTTATCAAAGCACGGAACAGCGAAAAATGTCTACTTTGTTGTTATTTGATGAAATTCCATGTTAATTTCGTTGTTCTTTGACCGATTTCGAATGAATTAAGATATTATGAGCTGACAGAAAGAAAAAAAGGTTATCAAAGCACGGAACAGCGAAAAATGTCTACTTTGTTGTTATTTGATGAAATTCCATGTTGTTCTTTGAACGATTTCGAATGAATTAAGATATTATGAGCTGACAGAAAGAAAAAAAGGTTATCAAAGCACGGAACAGCGAAAAATGTCTACTTTGTTGTTATTTGATGAAATTCCATGTTAATTTCGTTGTTCTTTGAACGATTTCGAATGAATTAAGATATTATGAGCTGACAGAAAGAAAAAAAGGTTATCAAAGCACGGAACAGCGAAAAATGTCTACTTTGTTGTTATTTGATGAAATTCCATGTTAATTTCGTTGTTCTTTGAACGATTTCGAATGAATTAAGATATTATGAGCTGACAGAAAGAAAAAAAGGTTATCAAAGCACGGAACAGCGAAAAATGTCTACTTTGTTGTTATTTGATGAAATTCCATGTTAATTTCGTTGTTCTTTGAACGATTTCGAATGAATTAAGATATTATGAGCTGACAGAAAGAAAAAAAGGTTATCAAAGCACGGAACAGCGAAAAATGTCTACTTTGTTGTTATTTGATGAAATTCCATGTTAATTTCGTTGTTCTTTGAACGATTTCGAATGAATTAAGATATTATGAGCTGACAGAAAGAAAAAAAGGTTATCAAAGCACGGAACAGCGAAAAATGTCTACTTTGTTGTTATTTGATGAAATTCCATGTTAATTTCGTTGTTCTTTGACCGATTTCGAATGAATTAAGATATTATGAGCTGACAGAAAGAAAAAAAGGTTATCAAAGCACGGAACAACGAAAAATGTCTACTTTGTTGTTATTTGATGAAATTCCATGTTAATTTC
>CAJVCO010000412.1:0-18837 GCA_910595825.1 Philhelius pedissequus | reverse complement strand
CAGTCTGTCAGTCTGTCAGTCTGTCAGTCTGTCAGTCTGTCAGTCTGTCAGTCTGTCAGTCTGTCAGTCTGTCAGTCTGTCAGTCTGTCAGTCTGTCAGTCTGTCAGTCTGTCAGTCTGTCATCTGTCAGTCTGTCAGTCTGTCAGTCTGTCAGTCTGTCAGTCTGTCAGTCTGTCAGTCTGTCAGTCTGTCAGTCTGTCAGTCTGTCAGTCTGTCAGTCTGTCAGTCTGTCAGTCTGTCAGTCTGTCAGTCTGTCAGTCTGTCAGTCTGTCAGTCTGTCAGTCTGTCAGTCTGTCAGTCTGTCAGTCTGTCAGTCTGTCAGTCTGTCAGTCTGTCAGTCTGTCAGTCTGTCAGTCTGTCAGTCTGTCAGTCTGTCAGTCTGTCAGTCTGTCAGTCTGTCAGTCTGTCAGTCTGTCAGTCTGTCAGTCTGTCAGTCTGTCAGTCTGTCAGTCGTCAGTCTGTCAGTCTGTCAGTCTGTCAGTCTGTCAGTCTGTCAGTCTGTCAGTCTGTCAGTCTGTCAGTCTGTCAGTCTGTCAGTCTGTCAGTCTGTCAGTCTGTCAGTCTGTCAGTCTGTCAGTCTGTCAGTCTGTCAGTCTGTCAGTCTGTCAGTCTGTCAGTCTGTCAGTCTGTCAGTCTGTCAATCTGTCAGTCTGTCAGTCTGTCAGTCTGTCAGTCTGCCAGTCTGTCAGTCTGTCAGTCTGTCAGTCTGCCAGGCTGTTCAGTCTGTCAGTCTGTCAGTCTGTCAGTCTGTCAGTCTGTCATTCTGTCAGTCTGTCAGTCTGTCAGTCTGTCAGTCTGCCAGTCTGTCAGTCTGTCAGTCTGTCAGTCTGCCAGGCTGTTAGTCTGTCAGTCTGTCAGTCTGTCAGTCTGTCAGTCTGTCAGTCTGTCAGTCTGTCAGTCTGTCAGTCTGTCAGTCTGTCAGTCTGTCAGTCTGTCAGTCTGTCAGTCTGTCAGTCTGTCAGTCTGTCAGTCTGTCAGTCTGTCAGTCTGTCAGTCTGTCAGTCTGTCAGTCTGTCAGTCTGTCAGTCTGTCAGTCTGTCAGTCTGTCAGTCTGTCAGACTGTCAGTCTGTCAGTCTGTCAGTCTGTCAGTCTCTCAGTCTGTCAGTCTGTCAGTCTGTCAGTCTGTCAGTCTGTCAGTCTGTCAGTCTGTCAGTCTGTCAGTCTGTCAGTCTGTCAGTCTGTCAGTCTGTCAGTCTGTCAGTCTGTCAGTCTGTCAGTCTGTCAGTCTGTCAGTCTGTCAGTCTGTCAGTCTGTCAGTCTGTCAGTCTGTCAGTCTGTCAGTCTGTCAGTCTGTCAGTCTGTCAGTCTGTCAGTCTGTCAGTCTGTCAGTCTGTCAGTCTGTCAGTCTGTCAGTCTGTCAGTCTGTCAGTCTGTCAGTCTGTCAGTCTGTCAGTCTGTCAGTCTGTCAGTCTGTCAGTCTGTCAGTCTGTCAGTCTGTCAGTCTGTCAGTCTGTCAGTCTGTCAGTCTGTCAGTCTGTCAGTCTGTCAGTCTGTCAGTCTGTCAGTCTGTCAGTCTGTCAGTCTGTCAGTCTGTCAGTCTGTCAGTCTGTCAGTCTGTCAGTCTGTCAGTCTGTCAGTCTGTCAGTCTGTCAGTCTGTCAGTCTGTCAGTCTGTCAGTCTGTCAGTCTGTCAGTCTGTCAGTCTGTCAGTCTGTCAGTCTGTCAGTCTGTCAGTCTGTCAGTCTGTCAGTCTGTCAGTCTGTCAGTCTGTCAGTCTGTCAGTCTGTCAGTCTGTCAGTCTGTCAGTCTGTCAGTCTGTCAGTCTGTCAGTCTGTCAGTCTGTCAGTCTGTCAGTCTGTCAGTCTGTCAGGTCAGTCTGTCAGTCTGTCAGTCTGTCAGTCTGTCAGTCTGTCAGTCTGTCAGTCTGTCAGTCTGTCAGTCTGTCAGTCTGTCAGTCTGTCAGTCTGTCAGTCTGTCAGTCTGTCAGTCTGTCAGTCTGTCAGTCTGTCAGTCTGTCAGTCTGTCAGTCTGTCAGTCTGTCAGTCTGTCAGTCTGTCAGTCTGTCAGTCTGTCAGTCTGTCAGTCTGTCAGTCTGTCAGTCTGTCAGTCTGTCAGTCTGTCAGTCTGTCAGTCTGTCAGTCTGTCAGTCTGTCAGTCTGTCAGTCTGTCAGTCTGTCAGTCTGTCAGTCTGTCAGTCTGTCAGTCTGTCAGTCTGTCAGTCTGTCAGTCTGTCAGTCTGTCAGTCTGTCAGTCTGTCAGTCTGTCAGTCTGTCAGTCTGTCAGTCTGTCAGTCTGTCAGTCTGTCAGTCTGTCAGTCTGTCAGTCTGTCAGTCTGTCAGTCTGTCAGTCTGTCAGTCTGTCAGTCTGTCAGTCTGTCAGTCTGTCAGTCTGTCAGTCTGTCAGTCTGTCAGTCTGTCAGTCTGTCAGTCTGTCAGTCTGTCAGTCTGTCAGTCTGTCAGTCTGTCAGTCTGTCAGTCTGTCAGTCTGTCAGTCTGTCAGTCTGTCAGTCTGTCAGTCTGTCAGTCTGTCAGTCTGTCAGTCTGTCAGTCTGTCAGTCTGTCAGTCTGTCAGTCTGTCAGTCTGTCAGTCTGTCAGTCTGTCAGTCTGTCAGTCTGTCAGTCTGTCAGTCTGCCAGTCTGTCAGTCTGTCAGTCTGTCAGTCTGTCAGTCTGTCAGTCTGTCAGTCTGTCAGTCTGTCAGTCTGTCAGTCTGTCAGTCTGTCAGTCTGTCAGTCTGTCAGTCTGTCAGTCTGGTCAGTCTGTCAGTCTGTCAGTCTGTCAGTCTGTCAGTCTGTCAGTCTGTCAGTCTGTCAGTCTGTCAGTCTGTCAGTCTGTCAGTCTGTCAGTCTGTCAGTCTGTCAGTCTGTCAGTCTGTCAGTCTGTCAGTTGTCAGTCTGTCAGTCTGTCAGTCTGTCAGTCTGTCAGTCTGTCAGTCTGTCAGTCTGTCAGTCTGTCAGTCTGTCAGTCTGTCAGTCTGTCAGTCTGTCAGTCTGTCAGTCTGTCAGTCTGTCAGTCTGTCAGTCTGTCAGTCTGTCAGTCTGTCAGTCTGTCAGTCTGTCAGTCTGTCAGTCTGTCAGTCTGTCAGTCTGTCAGTCTGTCAGTCTGTCAGTCTGTCAGTCTGTCAGTCTGTCAGTCTGTCAGTCTGTCAGTCTGTCAGTCTGTCAGTCTGTCAGTCTGTCAGTCTGTCAGTCTGTCAGTCTGTCAGTCTGTCAGTCTGTCAGTCTGTCAGTCTGTCAGTCTGTCAGTCTGTCAGTCTGTCAGTCTGTCAGTCTGTCAGTCTGTCAGTCTGTCAGTCTGTCAGTCTGTCAGTCTGTCAGTCTGTCAGTCTGTCAGTCTGTCAGTCTGTCAGTCTGTCAGTCTGTCAGTCTGTCAGTCTGTCAGTCTGTCAGTCTGTCAGTCTGTCAGTCTGTCAGTCTGTCAGTCTGTCAGTCTGTCAGTCTGTCAGTCTGTCAGTCTGTCAGTCTGTCAGTCTGTCAGTCTGTCAGTCTGTCAGTCTGTCAGTCTGTCAGTCTGTCAGTCTGTCTGTCAGTCTGTCAGTCTGTCAGTCTGTCAGTCTGTCAGTCTGTCAGTCTGTCAGTCTGTCAGTCTGTCAGTCTGTCAGTCTGTCAGTCTGTCAGTCTGTCAGTCTGTCAGTCTGTCAGTCTGTCAGTCTGTCAGTCTGTCAGTCTGTCAGTCTGTCAGTCTGTCAGTCTGTCAGTCTGTCAGTCTGTCAGTCTGTCAGTCTGTCAGTCTGTCAGTCTGTCAGTCTGTCAGTCTGTCAGTCTGTCAGTCTGTCAGTCTGTCAGTCTGTCAGTCTGTCAGTCTGTCAGTCTGTCAGTCTGTCAGTCTGTCAGTCTGTCAGTCTGTCAGTCTGTCAGTCTGTCAGTCTGTCAGTCTGTCAGTCTGTCAGTCTGTCAGTCTGTCAGTCTGTCAGTCTGTCAGTCTGTCAGTCTGTCAGTCTGTCAGTCTGTCAGTCTGTCAGTCTGTCAGTCTGTCAGTCTGTCAGTCTGTCAGTCTGTCAGTCTGTCAGTCTGTCAGTCTGTCAGTCTGTCAGTCTGTCAGTCTGTCAGTCTGTCAGTCTGTCAGTCTGTCAGTCTGTCAGTCTGTCAGTCTGTCAGTCTGTCAGTCTGTCAGTCTGTCAGTCTGTCAGTCTGTCAGTCTGTCAGTCTGTCAGTCTGTCAGTCTGTCAGTCTGTCAGTCTGTCAGTCTGTCAGTCTGTCAGTCTGTCAGTCTGTCAGTCTGTCAGTCTGTCAGTCTGTCAGTCTGTCAGTCTGTCAGTCTGTCAGTCTGTCAGTCTGTCAGTCTGTCAGTCTGTCAGTCTGTCAGTCTGTCAGTCTGTCAGTCTGTCAGTCTGTCAGTCTGTCAGTCTGTCAGTCTGTCAGTCTGTCAGTCTGTCAGTCTGTCAGTCTGTCAGTCTGTCAGTCTGTCAGTCTGTCAGTCTGTCAGTCTGTCAGTCTGTCAGTCTGTCAGTCTGTCAGTCTGTCAGTCTGTCAGTCTGTCAGTCTGTCAGTCTGTCAGTCTGTCAGTCTGTCAGTCTGTCAGTCTGTCAGTCTGTCAGTCTGTCAGTCTGTCAGTCTGTCAGTCTGTCAGTCTGTCAGTCTGTCAGTCTGTCAGTCTGTCAGTCTGTCAGTCTGTCAGTCTGTCAGTCTGTCAGTCTGTCATCTGTCAGTCTGTCAGTCTGTCAGTCTGTCAGTCTGTCAGTCTGTCAGTCTGTCAGTCTGTCAGTCTGTCAGTCTGTCAGTTCTGTCAGTCTGTCAGTCTGTCAGTCTGTCAGTCTGTCAGTCTGTCTGTCAGTCTGTCAGTCTGTCAGTCTGTCAGTCTGTCAGTCTGTCAGTCTGTCAGTCTGTCAGTCTGTCAGTCTGTCAGTCTGTCAGTCTGTCAGTCTGTCAGTCTGTCAGTCTGTCAGTCTGTCAGTCTGTCAGTCTGTCAGTCTGTCAGTCTGTCAGTCTGTCAGTCTGTCAGTCTGTCAGTCTGTCAGTCTGTCAGTCTGTCAGTCTGTCAGTCTGTCAGTCTGTCAGTCTGTCAGTCTGTCAGTCTGTCAGTCTGTCAGTCTGTCAGTCTGTCAGTCTGTCAGTCTGTCAGTCTGTCAGTCTGTCAGTCTGTCAGTCTGTCAGTCTGTCAGTCTGTCAGTCTGTCAGTCTGTCAGTCTGTCAGTCTGTCAGTCTGTCAGTCTGTCAGTCTGTCAGTCTGTCAGTCTGTCAGTCTGTCAGTCTGTCAGTCTGTCAGTCTGTCAGTCTGTCAGTCTGTCAGTCTGTCAGTCTGTCAGTCTGTCAGTCTGTCAGTCTGTCAGTCTGTCAGTCTGTCAGTCTGTCAGTCTGTCAGTCTGTCAGTCTGTCAGTCTGTCAGTCTGTCAGTCTGTCAGTCTGTCAGTCTGTCAGTCTGTCAGTCTGTCAGTCTGTCAGTCTGTCAGTCTGTCAGTCTGTCAGTCTGTCAGTCTGTCAGTCTGTCAGTCTGTCAGTCTGTCAGTCTGTCAGTCTGTCAGTCTGTCAGTCTGTCAGTCTGTCAGTCTGTCAGTCTGTCAGTCTGTCAGTCTGTCAGTCTGTCAGTCTGTCAGTCTGTCAGTCTGTCAGTCTGTCAGTCTGTCAGTCTGTCAGTCTGTCAGTCTGTCAGTCTGTCAGTCTGTCAGTCTGTCAGTCTGTCAGTCTGTCAGTCTGTCAGTCTGTCAGTCTGTCAGTCTGTCAGTCTGTCAGTCTGTCAGTCTGTCAGTCTGTCAGTCTGTCAGTCTGTCAGTCTGTCAGTCTGTCAGTCTGTCAGTCTGTCAGTCTGTCAGTCTGTCAGTCTGTCAGTCTGTCAGTCTGTCAGTCTGTCAGTCTGTCAGTCTGTCAGTCTGTCAGTCTGTCAGTCTGTCAGTCTGTCAGTCTGTCAGTCTGTCAGTCTGTCAGTCTGTCAGTCTGTCAGTCTGTCAGTCTGTCAGTCTGTCAGTCTGTCAGTCTGTCAGTCTGTCAGTCTGTCAGTCTGTCAGTCTGTCAGTCTGTCAGTCTGTCAGTCTGTCAGTCTGTCAGTCTGTCAGTCTGTCAGTCTGTCAGTCTGTCAGTCTGTCAGTCTGTCAGTCTGTCAGTCTGTCAGTCTGTCAGTCTGTCAGTCTGTCAGTCTGTCAGTCTGTCAGTCTGTCAGTCTGTCAGTCTGTCAGTCTGTCAGTCTGTCAGTCTGTCAGTCTGTCAGTCTGTCAGTCTGTCAGTCTGTCAGTCTGTCAGTCTGTCAGTCTGTCAGTCTGTCAGTCTGTCAGTCTGTCAGTCTGTCAGTCTGTCAGTCTGTCAGTCTGTCAGTCTGTCAGTCTGTCAGTCTGTCAGTCTGTCAGTCTGTCAGTCTGTCAGTCTGTCAGTCTGTCAGTCTGTCAGTCTGTCAGTCTGTCAGTCTGTCAGTCTGTCAGTCTGTCAGTCTGTCAGTCTGTCAGTCTGTCAGTCTGTCAGTCTGTCAGTCTGTCAGTCTGTCAGTCTGTCAGTCTGTCAGTCTGTCAGTCTGTCAGTCTGTCAGTCTGTCAGTCTGTCAGTCTGTCAGTCTGTCAGTCTGTCAGTCTGTCAGTCTGTCAGTCTGTCAGTCTGTCAGTCTGTCAGTCTGTCAGTCTGTCAGTCTGTCAGTCTGTCAGTCTGTCAGTCTGTCAGTCTGTCAGTCTGTCAGTCTGTCAGTCTGTCAGTCTGTCAGTCTGTCAGTCTGTCAGTCTGTCAGTCTGTCAGTCTGTCAGTCTGTCAGTCTGTCAGTCTGTCAGTCTGTCAGTCTGTCAGTCTGTCAGTCTGTCAGTCTGTCAGTCTGTCAGTCTGTCAGTCTGTCAGTCTGTCAGTCTGTCAGTCTGTCAGTCTGTCAGTCTGTCAGTCTGTCAGTCTGTCAGTCTGTCAGTCTCGTCGTCAGTCTGTCAGTCTGTCAGTCTGTCAGTCTGTCAGTCTGTCAGTCTGTCAGTCTGTCAGTCTGTCAGTCTGTCAGTCTGTCAGTCTGTCAGTCTGTCAGTCTGTCAGTCTGTCAGTCTGTCAGTCTGTCAGTCTGTCAGTCTGTCAGTCTGTCAGTCTGTCAGTCTGTCAGTCTGTCAGTCTGTCAGTCTGTCAGTCTGTCAGTCTGTCAGTCTGTCAGTCTGTCAGTCTGTCAGTCTGTCAGTCTGTCAGTCTGTCAGTCTGTCAGTCTGTCAGTCTGTCAGTCTGTCAGTCTGTCAGTCTGTCAGTCTGTCAGTCTGTCAGTCTGTCAGTCTGTCAGTCTGTCAGTCTGTCAGTCTGTCAGTCTGTCAGTCTGTCAGTCTGTCAGTCTGTCAGTCTGTCAGTCTGTCAGTCTGTCAGTCTGTCAGTCTGTCAGTCTGTCAGTCTGTCAGTCTGTCAGTCTGTCAGTCTGTCAGTCTGTCAGTCTGTCAGTCTGTCAGTCTGTCAGTCTGTCAGTCTGTCAGTCTGTCAGTCTGTCAGTCTGTCAGTCTGTCAGTCTGTCAGTCTGTCAGTCTGTCAGTCTGTCAGTCTGTCAGTCTGTCAGTCTGTCAGTCTGTCAGTCTGTCAGTCTGTCAGTCTGTCAGTCTGTCAGTCTGTCAGTCTGTCAGTCTGTCAGTCTGTCAGTCTGTCAGTCTGTCAGTCTGTCAGTCTGTCAGTCTGTCAGTCTGTCAGTCTGTCAGTCTGTCAGTCTGTCAGTCTGTCAGTCTGTCAGTCTGTCAGTCTGTCAGTCTGTCAGTCTGTCAGTCTGTCAGTCTGTCAGTCTGTCAGTCTGTCAGTCTGTCAGTCTGTCAGTCTGTCAGTCTGTCAGTCTGTCAGTCTGTCAGTCTGTCAGTCTGTCAGTCTGTCAGTCTGTCAGTCTGTCAGTCTGTCAGTCTGTCAGTCTGTCAGTCTGTCAGTCTGTCAGTCTGTCAGTCTGTCAGTCTGTCAGTCTGTCATGTCTGTCAGTCTGTCAGTCTGTCAGTCTGTCAGTCTGTCAGTCTGTCAGTCTGTCAGTCTGTCAGTCTGTCAGTCTGTCAGTCTGTCAGTCTGTCAGTCTGTCAGTCTGTCAGTCTGTCAGTCTGTCAGTCTGTCAGTCTGTCAGTCTGTCAGTCTGTCAGTCTGTCAGTCTGTCAGTCTGTCAGTCTGTCAGTCTGTCAGTCTGTCAGTCTGTCAGTCTGTCAGTCTGTCAGTTCTGTCAGTCTGTCAGTCTGTCAGTCTGTCAGTCTGTCAGTCTGTCAGTCTGTCAGTCTGTCAGTCTGTCAGTCTGTCAGTCTGTCAGTCTGTCAGTCTGTCAGTCTGTCAGTCTGTCAGTCTGTCAGTCTGTCAGTCTGTCAGTCTGTCAGTCTGTCAGTCTGTCAGTCTGTCAGTCTGTCAGTCTGTCAGTCGTCAGTCTGTCAGTCTGTCAGTCTGTCAGTCTGTCAGTCTGTCAGTCTGTCAGTCTGTCAGTCTGTCAGTCTGTCAGTCTGTCAGTCTGTCAGTCTGTCAGTCTGTCAGGTCTGTCAGTCTGTCAGTCCTGTCAGTCTGTCAGTCTGTCAGTCTGTCAGTCTGTCAGTCTGTCAGTCTGTCAGTCTGTCAGTCTGTCAGTCTGTCAGTCTGTCAGTCTGTCAGTCTGTCAGTCTGTCAGTCTGTCAGTCTGTCAGTCTGTCAGTCTGTCAGTCTGTCAGTCTGTCAGTCTGTCAGTCTGTCAGTCTGTCAGTCTGTCAGTCTGTCAGTCTGTCAGTCTGTCAGTCTGTCAGTCTGTCAGTCTGTCAGTCTGTCAGTCTGTCTGTCTGTCAGTCTGTCAGTCTGTCAGTCTGTCAGTCTGTCAGTCTGTCAGTCTGTTAGTCTGTCAGTCTGTCAGTGTGTCAGTGTGTCAGTGTGTCAGTCTGTCAGTCTGTCAGTCTGTCAGTCTGTCAGTCTGTCAGTCTGTCAGTCTGTCAGTCTGTCAGTCTGTCAGTCTGTCAGTCTGTCAGTCTGTCAGTCTGTCAGTCTGTCAGTCTGTCAGTCTGTCAGTCTGTCAGTCTGTCAGTCTGTCAGTCTGTCAGTCTGTCAGTCTGTCAGTCTGTCAGTCTGTCAGTCTGTCAGTCTGTCAGTCTGTCAGTCTGTCAGTCTGTCAGTCTGTCAGTCTGTCAGTCTGTCAGTCTGTCAGTCTGTCAGTCTGTCAGTCTGTCAGTCTGTCAGTCTGTCAGTCTGTCAGTCGGTCAGTCTGTCAGTCTGTCAGTCTGTCAGTCTGTCAGTCTGTCAGTCTGTCAGTCTGTCAGTCTGTCAGTCTGTCAGTCTGTCAGTCTGTCAGTCTGTCAGTCTGTCAGTCTGTCAGTCTGTCAGTCTGTCAGTCTGTCAGTCTGTCAGTCTGTCTGTCTGTCAGTCGGTCAGTCTGTCAGTCTGTCAGTCTGTCAGTCTGTCAGTCTGTCAGTCTGTCAGTCTGTCAGTCTGTCAGTCTGTCAGTCTGTCAGTCTGTCAGTCTGTCAGTCTGTCAGTCTGTCAGTCTGTCAGTCTGTCAGTCTGTCAGTCTGTCAGTCTGTCAGTCTGTCAGTCTGTCAGTCTGTCAGTCTGTCAGTCTGTCAGTCTGTCAGTCTGTCAGTCTGTCAGTCTGTCAGTCTGTCAGTCTGTCAGTCTGTCAGTCTGTCAGTCTGTCAGTCTGTCAGTCTGTCAGTCTGTCAGTCTGTCAGTCTGTCAGTCTGTCAGTCTGTCAGTCTGTCAGTCTGTCAGTCTGTCAGTCTGTCAGTCTGTCAGTCTGTCAGTCTGTCAGTCTGTCAGTCTGTCAGTCTGTCAGTCTGTCAGTCTGTCAGTCTGTCAGTCTGTCAGTCTGTCAGTCTGTCAGTCTGTCAGTCTGTCAGTCTGTCAGTCTGTCAGTCTGTCAGTCTGTCAGTCTGTCAGTCTGTCAGTCTGTCAGTCTGTCAGTCTGTCAGTCTGTCAGTCTGTCAGTCTGTCAGTCTGTCAGTCTGTCAGTCTGTCAGTCTGTCAGTCTGTCAGTCTGTCAGTCTGTCAGTCTGTCAGTCTGTCAGTCTGTCAGTCTGTCAGTCTGTCAGTCTGTCAGTCTGTCAGTCTGTCAGTCTGTCACAGTCGGTCAGTCTGTCAGTCTGTCAGTCTGTCAGTCTGTCAGTCTGTCAGTCTGTCAGTCTGTCAGTCTGTCAGTCTGTCAGTCTGTCAGTCTGTCAGTCTGTCAGTCTGTCAGTCTGTCAGTCTGTCAGTCTGTCAGTCTGTCAGTCTGTCAGTCTGTCAGTCTGTCAGTCTGTCAGTCTGTCAGTCTGTCAGTCTGTCAGTCTGTCAGTCTGTCAGTCTGTCAGTCTGTCAGTCTGTCAGTCTGTCAGTCTGTCAGTCTGTCAGTCTGTCAGTCTGTCAGTCTGTCAGTCTGTCAGTCTGTCAGTCTGTCAGTCTGTCAGTCTGTCAGTCTGTCAGTCTGTCAGTCTGTCAGTCTGTCAGTCTGTCAGTCTGTCAGTCTGTCAGTCTGTCAGTCTGTCAGTCTGTCAGTCTGTCAGTCTGTCAGTCTGTCAGTCTGTCAGTCTGTCAGTCTGTCAGTCTGTCAGTCTGTCAGTCTGTCAGTCTGTCAGTCTGTCAGTCTGTCAGTCTGTCAGTCTGTCAGTCTGTCAGTCTGTCAGTCTGTCAGTCTGTCAGTCTGTCAGTCTGTCAGTCTGTCAGTCTGTCAGTCTGTCAGTCTGTCAGTCTGTCAGTCTGTCAGTCTGTCAGTCTGTCAGTCTGTCAGTCTGTCAGTCTGTCAGTCTGTCAGTCTGTCAGTCTGTCAGTCTGTCAGTCTGTCAGTCTGTCAGTCTGTCAGTCTGTCAGTCTGTCAGTCTGTCAGTCTGTCAGTCTGTCAGTCTGTCAGTCTGTCAGTCTGTCAGTCTGTCAGTCTGTCAGTCTGTCAGTCTGTCAGTCTGTCAGTCTGTCAGTCTGTCAGTCTGTCAGTCTGTCAGTCTGTCAGTCTGTCAGTCTGTCAGTCTGTCAGTCTGTCAGTCTGTCAGTCTGTCAGTCTGTCAGTCTGTCAGTCTGTCAGTCTGTCAGTCTGTCAGTCTGTCAGTCTGTCAGTCTGTCAGTCTGTCAGTCTGTCAGTCTGTCAGTCTGTCAGTCTGTCAGTCTGTCAGTCTGTCAGTCTGTCAGTCTGTCAGTCTGTCAGTCTGTCAGTCTGTCAGTCTGTCAGTCTGTCAGTCTGTCAGTCTGTCAGTCTGTCAGTCTGTCAGTCTGTCAGTCTGTCAGTCTGTCAGTCTGTCAGTCTGTCAGTCTGTCAGTCTGTCAGTCTGTCAGTCTGTCAGTCTGTCAGTCTGTCAGTCTGTCAGTCTGTCAGTCTGTCAGTCTGTCAGTCTGTCAGTCTGTCAGTCTGTCAGTCTGTCAGTCTGTCAGTCTGTCAGTCTGTCAGTCTGTCAGTCTGTCAGTCTGTCAGTCTGTCAGTCTGTCAGTCTGTCAGTCTGTCAGTCTGTCAGTCTGTCAGTCTGTCAGTCTGTCAGTCTGTCAGTCTGTCAGTCTGTCAGTCTGTCAGTCTGTCAGTCTGTCAGTCTGTCAGTCTGTCAGTCTGTCAGTCTGTCAGTCTGTCAGTCTGTCAGTCTGTCAGTCTGTCAGTCTGTCAGTCTGTCAGTCTGTCAGTGTCTGTCAGTCTGTCAGTCTGTCAGTCTGTCAGTCTGTCAGTCTGTCAGTCTGTCAGTCTGTCAGTCTGTCAGTCTGTCAGTCTGTCAGTCTGTCAGTCTGTCAGTCTGTCAGTCTGTCAGTCTGTCAGTCTGTCAGTCTGTCAGTCTGTCAGTCTGTCAGTCTGTCAGTCTGTCAGTCTGTCAGTCTGTCAGTCTGTCAGTCTGTCAGTCTGTCAGTCTGTCAGTCTGTCAGTCTGTCAGTCTGTCAGTCTGTCAGTCTGTCAGTCTGTCAGTCTGTCAGTCTGTCAGTCTGTCAGTCTGTCAGTCTGTCAGTCTGTCAGTCTGTCAGTCTGTCAGTCTGTCAGTCTGTCAGTCTGTCAGTCTGTCAGTCTGTCAGTCTGTCAGTCTGTCAGTCTGTCAGTCTGTCAGTCTGTCAGTCTGTCAGTCTGTCAGTCTGTCAGTCTGTCAGTCTGTCAGTCTGTCAGTCTGTCAGTCTGTCAGTCTGTCAGTCTGTCAGTCTGTCAGTCTGTCAGTCTGTCAGTCTGTCAGTCTGTCAGTCTGTCAGTCTGTCAGTCTGTCAGTCTGTCAGTCTGTCAGTCTGTCAGTCTGTCAGTCTGTCAGTCTGTCAGTCTGTCAGTCTGTCAGTCTGTCAGTCTGTCAGTCTGTCAGTCTGTCAGTCTGTCAGTCTGTCAGTCTGTCAGTCTGTCAGTCTGTCAGTCTGTCAGTCTGTCAGTCTGTCAGTCTGTCAGTCTGTCAGTCTGTCAGTCTGTCAGTCTGTCAGTCTGTCAGTCTGTCAGTCTGTCAGTCTGTCAGTCTGTCAGTCTGTCAGTCTGTCAGTCTGTCAGTCTGTCAGTCTGTCAGTCTGTCAGTCTGTCAGTCTGTCAGTCTGTCAGTCTGTCAGTCTGTCAGTCTGTCAGTCTGTCAGTCTGTCAGTCTGTCAGTCTGTCAGTCTGTCAGTCTGTCAGTCTGTCAGTCTGTCAGTCTGTCAGTCTGTCAGTCTGTCAGTCTGTCAGTCTGTCAGTCTGTCAGTCTGTCAGTCTGTCAGTCTGTCAGTCTGTCAGTCTGTCAGTCTGTCAGTCTGTCAGTCTGTCAGTCTGTCAGTCTGTCAGTCTGTCAGTCTGTCAGTCTGTCAGTCTGTCAGTCTGTCAGTCTGTCAGTCTGTCAGTCTGTCAGTCTGTCAGTCTGTCAGTCTGTCAGTCTGTCAGTCTGTCAGTCTGTCAGTCTGTCAGTCTGTCAGTCTGTCAGTCTGTCAGTCTGTCAGTCTGTCAGTCTGTCAGTCTGTCAGTCTGTCAGTCTGTCAGTCTGTCAGTCTGTCAGTCTGTCAGTCTGTCAGTCTGTCAGTCTGTCAGTCTGTCAGTCTGTCAGTCTGTCAGTCTGTCAGTCTGTCAGTCTGTCAGTCTGTCAGTCTGTCAGTCTGTCAGTCTGTCAGTCTGTCAGTCTGTCAGTCTGTCAGTCTGTCAGTCTGTCAGTCTGTCAGTCTGTCAGTCTGTCAGTCTGTCAGTCTGTCAGTCTGTCAGTCTGTCAGTCTGTCAGTCTGTCAGTCTGTCAGTCTGTCAGTCTGTCAGTCTGTCAGTCTGTCAGTCTGTCAGTCTGTCAGTCTGTCAGTCTGTCAGTCTGTCAGTCTGTCAGTCTGTCAGTCTGTCAGTCTGTCAGTCTGTCAGTCTGTCAGTCTGTCAGTCTGTCAGTCTGTCAGTCTGTCAGTCTGTCAGTCTGTCAGTCTGTCAGTCTGTCAGTCTGTCAGTCTGTCAGTCTGTCAGTCTGTCAGTCTGTCAGTCTGTCAGTCTGTCAGTCTGTCAGTCTGTCAGTCTGTCAGTCTGTCAGTCTGTCAGTCTGTCAGTCTGTCAGTCTGTCAGTCTGTCAGTCTGTCAGTCTGTCAGTCTGTCAGTCTGTCAGTCTGTCAGTCTGTCAGTCTGTCAGTCTGTCAGTCTGTCAGTCTGTCAGTCTGTCAGTCTGTCAGTCTGTCAGTCTGTCAGTCTGTCAGTCTGTCAGTCTGTCAGTCTGTCAGTCTGTCAGTCTGTCAGTCTGTCAGTCTGTCAGTCTGTCAGTCTGTCAGTCTGTCAGTCTGTCAGTCTGTCAGTCTGTCAGTCTGTCAGTCTGTCAGTCTGTCAGTCTGTCAGTCTGTCAGTCTGTCAGTCTGTCAGTCTGTCAGTCTGTCAGTCTGTCAGTCTGTCAGTCTGTCAGTCTGTCAGTCTGTCAGTCTGTCAGTCTGTCAGTCTGTCAGTCTGTCAGTCTGTCAGTCTGTCAGTCTGTCAGTCTGTCAGTCTGTCAGTCTGTCAGTCTGTCAGTCTGTCAGTCTGTCAGTCTGTCAGTCTGTCAGTCTGTCAGTCTGTCAGTCTGTCAGTCTGTCAGTCTGTCAGTCTGTCAGTCTGTCAGTCTGTCAGTCTGTCAGTCTGTCAGTCTGTCAGTCTGTCAGTCTGTCAGTCTGTCAGTCTGTCAGTCTGTCAGTCTGTCAGTCTGTCAGTCTGTCAGTCTGTCAGTCTGTCAGTCTGTCAGTCTGTCAGTCTGTCAGTCTGTCAGTCTGTCAGTCTGTCAGTCTGTCAGTCTGTCAGTCTGTCAGTCTGTCAGTCTGTCAGTCTGTCAGTCTGTCAGTCTGTCAGTCTGTCAGTCTGTCAGTCTGTCAGTCTGTCAGTCTGTCAGTCTGTCAGTCTGTCAGTCTGTCAGTCTGTCAGTCTGTCAGTCTGTCAGTCTGTCAGTCTGTCAGTCTGTCAGTCTGTCAGTCTGTCAGTCTGTCAGTCTGTCAGTCTGTCAGTCTGTCAGTCTGTCAGTCTGTCAGTCTGTCAGTCTGTCAGTCTGTCAGTCTGTCAGTCTGTCAGTCTGTCAGTCTGTCAGTCTGTCAGTCTGTCAGTCTGTCAGTCTGTCAGTCTGTCAGTCTGTCAGTCTGTCAGTCTGTCAGTCTGTCAGTCTGTCAGTCTGTCAGTCTGTCAGTCTGTCAGTCTGTCAGTCTGTCAGTCTGTCAGTCTGTCAGTCTGTCAGTCTGTCAGTCTGTCAGTCTGTCAGTCTGTCAGTCTGTCAGTCTGTCAGTCTGTCAGTCTGTCAGTCTGTCAGTCTGTCAGTCTGTCAGTCTGTCAGTCTGTCAGTCTGTCAGTCTGTCAGTCTGTCAGTCTGTCAGTCTGTCAGTCTGTCAGTCTGTCAGTCTGTCAGTCTGTCAGTCTGTCAGTCTGTCAGTCTGTCAGTCTGTCAGTCTGTCAGTCTGTCAGTCTGTCAGTCTGTCAGTCTGTCAGTCTGTCAGTCTGTCAGTCTGTCAGTCTGTCAGTCTGTCAGTCTGTCAGTCTGTCAGTCTGTCAGTCTGTCAGTCTGTCAGTCTGTCAGTCTGTCAGTCTGTCAGTCTGTCAGTCTGTCAGTCTGTCAGTCTGTCAGTCTGTCAGTCTGTCAGTCTGTCAGTCTGTCAGTCTGTCAGTCTGTCAGTCTGTCAGTCTGTCAGTCTGTCAGTCTGTCAGTCTGTCAGTCTGTCAGTCTGTCAGTCTGTCAGTCTGTCAGTCTGTCAGTCTGTCAGTCTGTCAGTCTGTCAGTCTGTCAGTCTGTCAGTCTGTCAGTCTGTCAGTCTGTCAGTCTGTCAGTCTGTCAGTCTGTCAGTCTGTCAGTCTGTCAGTCTGTCAGTCTGTCAGTCTGTCAGTCTGTCAGTCTGTCAGTCTGTCAGTCTGTCAGTCTGTCAGTCTGTCAGTCTGTCAGTCTGTCAGTCTGTCAGTCTGTCAGTCTGTCAGTCTGTCAGTCTGTCAGTCTGTCAGTCTGTCAGTCTGTCAGTCTGTCAGTCTGTCAGTCTGTCAGTCTGTCAGTCTGTCAGTCTGTCAGTCTGTCAGTCTGTCAGTCTGTCAGTCTGTCAGTCTGTCAGTCTGTCAGTCTGTCAGTCTGTCAGTCTGTCAGTCTGTCAGTCTGTCAGTCTGTCAGTCTGTCAGTCTGTCAGTCTGTCAGTCTGTCAGTCTGTCAGTCTGTCAGTCTGTCAGTCTGTCAGTCTGTCAGTCTGTCAGTCTGTCAGTCTGTCAGTCTGTCAGTCTGTCAGTCTGTCAGTCTGTCAGTCTGTCAGTCTGTCAGTCTGTCAGTCTGTCAGTCTGTCAGTCTGTCAGTCTGTCAGTCTGTCAGTCTGTCAGTCTGTCAGTCTGTCAGTCTGTCAGTCTGTCAGTCTGTCAGTCTGTCAGTCTGTCAGTCTGTCAGTCTGTCAGTCTGTCAGTCTGTCAGTCTGTCAGTCTGTCAGTCTGTCAGTCTGTCAGTCTGTCAGTCTGTCAGTCTGTCAGTCTGTCAGTCTGTCAGTCTGTCAGTCTGTCAGTCTGTCAGTCTGTCAGTCTGTCAGTCTGTCAGTCTGTCAGTCTGTCAGTCTGTCAGTCTGTCAGTCTGTCAGTCTGTCAGTCTGTCAGTCTGTCAGTCTGTCAGTCTGTCAGTCTGTCAGTCTGTCAGTCTGTCAGTCTGTCAGTCTGTCAGTCTGTCAGTCTGTCAGTCTGTCAGTCTGTCAGTCTGTCAGTCTGTCAGTCTGTCAGTCTGTCAGTCTGTCAGTCTGTCAGTCTGTCAGTCTGTCAGTCTGTCAGTCTGTCAGTCTGTCAGTCTGTCAGTCTGTCAGTCTGTCAGTCTGTCAGTCTGTCAGTCTGTCAGTCTGTCAGTCTGTCAGTCTGTCAGTCTGTCAGTCTGTCAGTCTGTCAGTCTGTCAGTCTGTCAGTCTGTCAGTCTGTCAGTCTGTCAGTCTGTCAGTCTGTCAGTCTGTCAGTCTGTCAGTCTGTCAGTCTGTCAGTCTGTCAGTCTGTCAGTCTGTCAGTCTGTCAGTCTGTCAGTCTGTCAGTCTGTCAGTCTGTCAGTCTGTCAGTCTGTCAGTCTGTCAGTCTGTCAGTCTGTCAGTCTGTCAGTCTGTCAGTCTGTCAGTCTGTCAGTCTGTCAGTCTGTCAGTCTGTCAGTCTGTCAGTCTGTCAGTCTGTCAGTCTGTCAGTCTGTCAGTCTGTCAGTCTGTCAGTCTGTCAGTCTGTCAGTCTGTCAGTCTGTCAGTCTGTCAGTCTGTCAGTCTGTCAGTCTGTCAGTCTGTCAGTCTGTCAGTCTGTCAGTCTGTCAGTCTGTCAGTCTGTCAGTCTGTCAGTCTGTCAGTCTGTCAGTCTGTCAGTCTGTCAGTCTGTCAGTCTGTCAGTCTGTCAGTCTGTCAGTCTGTCAGTCTGTCAGTCTGTCAGTCTGTCAGTCTGTCAGTCTGTCAGTCTGTCAGTCTGTCAGTCTGTCAGTCTGTCAGTCTGTCAGTCTGTCAGTCTGTCAGTCTGTCAGTCTGTCAGTCTGTCAGTCTGTCAGTCTGTCAGTCTGTCAGTCTGTCAGTCTGTCAGTCTGTCAGTCTGTCAGTCTGTCAGTCTGTCAGTCTGTCAGTCTGTCAGTCTGTCAGTCTGTCAGTCTGTCAGTCTGTCAGTCTGTCAGTCTGTCAGTCTGTCAGTCTGTCAGTCTGTCAGTCTGTCAGTCTGTCAGTCTGTCAGTCTAGTCTGTCAGTCTGTCAGTCTGTCAGTCTGTCAGTCTGTCAGTCTGTCAGTCTGTCAGTCTGTCAGTCTGTCAGTCTGTCAGTCTGTCAGTCTGTCATCTGTCAGTCTGTCAGTCTGTCAGTCTGTCAGTCTGTCAGTCTGTCAGTCTGTCAGTCTGTCAGTCTGTCAGTCTGTCAGTCTGTCAGTCTGTCAGTCTGTCAGTCTGTCAGTCTGTCAGTCTGTCAGTCTGTCAGTCTGTCAGTCCTGTCAGTCTGTCAGTCTGTCAGTCTGTCAGTCTGTCAGTCTGTCAGTCTTCAGTCTGTCAGTCTGTCAGTCTGTCAGTCTGTCAGTCTGTCAGTCTGTCAGTCTGTCAGTCTGTCAGTCTGTCAGTCTGTCAGTCTGTCAGTCTGTCAGTCTGTCAGTCTGTCAGTCTGTCAGTCTGTCAGTCTGTCAGTCTGTCAGTCTGTCAGTCTGTCAGTCTGTCAGTCTGTCAGTCTGTCAGTCTGTCAGTCTGTCAGTCTGTCAGTCTGTCAGTCCTGTCAGTCTGTCAGTCTGTCAGTCTGTCAGTCTGTCAGTCTGTCAGTCTGTCAGTCTGTCAGTCTGTCAGTCTGTCAGTCTGTCAGTCTGTCAGTCTGTCAGTCTGTCAGTCTGTCAGTCTGTCAGTCTGTCAGTCTGTCAGTCTGTCAGTCTGTCAGTCTGTCAGTCTGTCAGTCTGTCAGTCTGTCAGTCTGTCAGTCTGTCAGTCTGTCAGTCTGTCAGTCTGTCAGTCTGTCAGTCTGTCAGTCTGTCAGTCTGTCAGTCTGTCAGTCTGTCAGTCTGTCAGTCTGTCAGTCTGTCAGTCTGTCAGTCTGTCAGTCTGTCAGTCTGTCAGTCTGTCAGTCTGTCAGTCTGTCAGTCTGTCAGTCTGTCAGTCTGTCAGTCTGTCAGTCTGTCAGTCTGTCAGTCTGTCAGTCTGTCAGTCTGTCAGTCTGTCAGTCTGTCAGTCTGTCAGTCTGTCAGTCTGTCAGTCTGTCAGTCTGTCAGTCTGTCAGTCTGTCAGTCTGTCAGTCTGTCAGTCTGTCAGTCTGTCAGTCTGTCAGTCTGTCAGTCTGTCAGTCTGTCAGTCTGTCAGTCTGTCAGTCTGTCAGTCTGTCAGTCTGTCAGTCTGTCAGTCTGTCAGTCTGTCAGTCTGTCAGTCTGTCAGTCTGTCAGTCTGTCAGTCTGTCAGTCTGTCAGTCTGTCAGTCTGTCAGTCTGTCAGTCTGTCAGTCTGTCAGTCTGTCAGTCTGTCAGTCTGTCAGTCTGTCAGTCTGTCAGTCTGTCAGTCTGTCAGTCTGTCAGTCTGTCAGTCTGTCAGTCTGTCAGTCTGTCAGTCTGTCAGTCTGTCAGTCTGTCAGTCTGTCAGTCTGTCAGTCTGTCAGTCTGTCAGTCTGTCAGTCTGTCAGTCTGTCAGTCTGTCAGCTGTCAGTCTGTCAGTCTGTCAGTCTGTCAGTCTGTCAGTCTGTCAGTCTGTCAGTCTGTCAGTCTGTCAGTCTGTCAGTCTGTCAGTCTGTCAGTCTGTCAGTCTGTCAGTCTGTCAGTCTGTCAGTCTGTCAGTCTGTCAGTCTGTCAGTCTGTCAGTCTGTCAGTCTGTCAGTCTGTCAGTCTGTCAGTCTGTCAGTCTGTCAGTCTGTCAGTCTGTCAGTCTGTCAGTCTGTCAGTCTGTCAGTCTGTCAGTCTGTCAGTCTGTCAGTCTGTCAGTCTGTCAGTCTGTCAGTCTGTCAGTCTGTCAGTCTGTCAGTCTGTCAGTCTGTCAGTCTGTCAGTCTGTCAGTCTGTCAGTCTGTCAGTCTGTCAGTCTGTCAGTCTGTCAGTCTGTCAGTCTGTCAGTCTGTCAGTCTGTCAGTCTGTCAGTCTGTCAGTCTGTCAGTCTGTCAGTCTGTCAGTCTGTCAGTCTGTCAGTCTGTCAGTCTGTCAGTCTGTCAGTCTGTCAGTCTGTCAGTCTGTCAGTCTGTCAGTCTGTCAGTCTGTCAGTCTGTCAGTCTGTCAGTCTGTCAGTCTGTCAGTCTGTCAGTCTGTCAGTCTGTCAGTCTGTCAGTCTGTCAGTCTGTCAGTCTGTCAGTCTGTCAGTCTGTCA
>CAJVCO010000411.1:0-18845 GCA_910595825.1 Philhelius pedissequus | reverse complement strand
GACTGACAGACTGACAGACTGACAGACTGACAGACTGACAGACTGACAGACTGACAGACTGACAGACTGACAGACTGACAGACTGACAGACTGACAGACTGACAGACTGACAGACTGACAGACTGACAGACTGACAGACTGACAGACTGACAGACTGACAGACTGACAGACTGACAGACTGACAGACTGACAGACTGACAGACTGACAGACTGACAGACTGACAGACTGACAGACTGACAGACTGACAGACTGACAGACTGACAGACTGACAGACTGACAGACTGACAGACTGACAGACTGACAGACTGACAGACTGACAGACTGACAGACTGACAGACTGACAGACTGACAGACTGACAGACTGACAGACTGACAGACTGACAGACTGACAGACTGACAGACTGACAGACTGACAGACTGACAGACTGACAGACTGACAGACTGACAGACTGACAGACTGACAGACTGACAGACTGACAGACTGACAGACTGACAGACTGACAGACTGACAGACTGACAGACTGACAGACTGACAGACTGACAGACTGACAGACTGACAGACTGACAGACTGACAGACTGACAGACTGACAGACTGACAGACTGACAGACTGACAGACTGACAGACTGACAGACTGACAGACTGACAGACTGACAGACTGACAGACTGACAGACTGACAGACTGACAGACTGACAGACTGACAGACTGACAGACTGACAGACTGACAGACTGACAGACTGACAGACTGACAGACTGACAGACTGACAGACTGACAGACTGACAGACTGACAGACTGACAGACTGACAGACTGACAGACTGACAGACTGACAGACTGACAGACTGACAGACTGACAGACTGACAGACTGACAGACTGACAGACTGACAGACTGACAGACTGACAGACTGACAGACTGACAGACTGACAGACTGACAGACTGACAGACTGACAGACTGACAGACTGACAGACTGACAGACTGACAGACTGACAGACTGACAGACTGACAGACTGACAGACTGACAGACTGACAGACTGACAGACTGACAGACTGACAGACTGACAGACTGACAGACTGACAGACTGACAGACTGACAGACTGACAGACTGACAGACTGACAGACTGACAGACTGACAGACTGACAGACTGACAGACTGACAGACTGACAGACTGACAGACTGACAGACTGACAGACTGACAGACTGACAGACTGACAGACTGACAGACTGACAGACTGACAGACTGACAGACTGACAGACTGACAGACTGACAGACTGACAGACTGACAGACTGACAGACTGACAGACTGACAGACTGACAGACTGACAGACTGACAGACTGACAGACTGACAGACTGACAGACTGACAGACTGACAGACTGACAGACTGACAGACTGACAGACTGACAGACTGACAGACTGACAGACTGACAGACTGACAGACTGACAGACTGACAGACTGACAGACTGACAGACTGACAGACTGACAGACTGACAGACTGACAGACTGACAGACTGACAGACTGACAGACTGACAGACTGACAGACTGACAGACTGACAGACTGACAGACTGACAGACTGACAGACTGACAGACTGACAGACTGACAGACTGACAGACTGACAGACTGACAGACTGACAGACTGACAGACTGACAGACTGACAGACTGACAGACTGACAGACTGACAGACTGACAGACTGACAGACTGACAGACTGACAGACTGACAGACTGACAGACTGACAGACTGACAGACTGACAGACTGACAGACTGACAGACTGACAGACTGACAGACTGACAGACTGACAGACTGACAGACTGACAGACTGACAGACTGACAGACTGACAGACTGACAGACTGACAGACTGACAGACTGACAGACTGACAGACTGACAGACTGACAGACTGACAGACTGACAGACTGACAGACTGACAGACTGACAGACTGACAGACTGACAGACTGACAGACTGACAGACTGACAGACTGACAGACTGACAGACTGACAGACTGACAGACTGACAGACTGACAGACTGACAGACTGACAGACTGACAGACTGACAGACTGACAGACTGACAGACTGACAGACTGACAGACTGACAGACTGACAGACTGACAGACTGACAGACTGACAGACTGACAGACTGACAGACTGACAGACTGACAGACTGACAGACTGACAGACTGACAGACTGACAGACTGACAGACTGACAGACTGACAGACTGACAGACTGACAGACTGACAGACTGACAGACTGACAGACTGACAGACTGACAGACTGACAGACTGACAGACTGACAGACTGACAGACTGACAGACTGACAGACTGACAGACTGACAGACTGACAGACTGACAGACTGACAGACTGACAGACTGACAGACTGACAGACTGACAGACTGACAGACTGACAGACTGACAGACTGACAGACTGACAGACTGACAGACTGACAGACTGACAGACTGACAGACTGACAGACTGACAGACTGACAGACTGACAGACTGACAGACTGACAGACTGACAGACTGACAGACTGACAGACTGACAGACTGACAGACTGACAGACTGACAGACTGACAGACTGACAGACTGACAGACTGACAGACTGACAGACTGACAGACTGACAGACTGACAGACTGACAGACTGACAGACTGACAGACTGACAGACTGACAGACTGACAGACTGACAGACTGACAGACTGACAGACTGACAGACTGACAGACTGACAGACTGACAGACTGACAGACTGACAGACTGACAGACTGACAGACTGACAGACTGACAGACTGACAGACTGACAGACTGACAGACTGACAGACTGACAGACTGACAGACTGACAGACTGACAGACTGACAGACTGACAGACTGACAGACTGACAGACTGACAGACTGACAGACTGACAGACTGACAGACTGACAGACTGACAGACTGACAGACTGACAGACTGACAGACTGACAGACTGACAGACTGACAGACTGACAGACTGACAGACTGACAGACTGACAGACTGACAGACTGACAGACTGACAGACTGACAGACTGACAGACTGACAGACTGACAGACTGACAGACTGACAGACTGACAGACTGACAGACTGACAGACTGACAGACTGACAGACTGACAGACTGACAGACTGACAGACTGACAGACTGACAGACTGACAGACTGACAGACTGACAGACTGACAGACTGACAGACTGACAGACTGACAGACTGACAGACTGACAGACTGACAGACTGACAGACTGACAGACTGACAGACTGACAGACTGACAGACTGACAGACTGACAGACTGACAGACTGACAGACTGACAGACTGACAGACTGACAGACTGACAGACTGACAGACTGACAGACTGACAGACTGACAGACTGACAGACTGACAGACTGACAGACTGACAGACTGACAGACTGACAGACTGACAGACTGACAGACTGACAGACTGACAGACTGACAGACTGACAGACTGACAGACTGACAGACTGACAGACTGACAGACTGACAGACTGACAGACTGACAGACTGACAGACTGACAGACTGACAGACTGACAGACTGACAGACTGACAGACTGACAGACTGACAGACTGACAGACTGACAGACTGACAGACTGACAGACTGACAGACTGACAGACTGACAGACTGACAGACTGACAGACTGACAGACTGACAGACTGACAGACTGACAGACTGACAGACTGACAGACTGACAGACTGACAGACTGACAGACTGACAGACTGACAGACTGACAGACTGACAGACTGACAGACTGACAGACTGACAGACTGACAGACTGACAGACTGACAGACTGACAGACTGACAGACTGACAGACTGACAGACTGACAGACTGACAGACTGACAGACTGACAGACTGACAGACTGACAGACTGACAGACTGACAGACTGACAGACTGACAGACTGACAGACTGACAGACTGACAGACTGACAGACTGACAGACTGACAGACTGACAGACTGACAGACTGACAGACTGACAGACTGACAGACTGACAGACTGACAGACTGACAGACTGACAGACTGACAGACTGACAGACTGACAGACTGACAGACTGACAGACTGACAGACTGACAGACTGACAGACTGACAGACTGACAGACTGACAGACTGACAGACTGACAGACTGACAGACTGACAGACTGACAGACTGACAGACTGACAGACTGACAGACTGACAGACTGACAGACTGACAGACTGACAGACTGACAGACTGACAGACTGACAGACTGACAGACTGACAGACTGACAGACTGACAGACTGACAGACTGACAGACTGACAGACTGACAGACTGACAGACTGACAGACTGACAGACTGACAGACTGACAGACTGACAGACTGACAGACTGACAGACTGACAGACTGACAGACTGACAGACTGACAGACTGACAGACTGACAGACTGACAGACTGACAGACTGACAGACTGACAGACTGACAGACTGACAGACTGACAGACTGACAGACTGACAGACTGACAGACTGACAGACTGACAGACTGACAGACTGACAGACTGACAGACTGACAGACTGACAGACTGACAGACTGACAGACTGACAGACTGACAGACTGACAGACTGACAGACTGACAGACTGACAGACTGACAGACTGACAGACTGACAGACTGACAGACTGACAGACTGACAGACTGACAGACTGACAGACTGACAGACTGACAGACTGACAGACTGACAGACTGACAGACTGACAGACTGACAGACTGACAGACTGACACAGACTGACAGACTGACAGACTGACAGACTGACAGACAGACTGACAGACTGACAGACTGACAGACTGACAGACTGACAGACTGACAGACTGACAGACTGACAGACTGACAGACTGACAGACTGACAGACTGACAGACTGACAGACTGACAGACTGACAGACTGACAGACTGACAGACTGACAGACTGACAGACTGACAGACTGACAGACTGACAGACTGACAGACTGACAGACTGACAGACTGACAGACTGACAGACTGACAGACTGACAGACTGACAGACTGACAGACTGACAGACTGACAGACTGACAGACTGACAGACTGACAGACTGACAGACTGACAGACTGACAGACTGACAGACTGACAGACTGACAGACTGACAGACTGACAGACTGACAGACTGACAGACTGACAGACTGACAGACTGACAGACTGACAGACTGACAGACTGACAGACTGACAGACTGACAGACTGACAGACTGACAGACTGACAGACTGACAGACTGACAGACTGACAGACTGACAGACTGACAGACTGACAGACTGACAGACTGACAGACTGACAGACTGACAGACTGACAGACTGACAGACTGACAGACTGACAGACTGACAGACTGACAGACTGACAGACTGACAGACTGACAGACTGACAGACTGACAGACTGACAGACTGACAGACTGACAGACTGACAGACTGACAGACTGACAGACTGACAGACTGACAGACTGACAGACTGACAGACTGACAGACTGACAGACTGACAGACTGACAGACTGACAGACTGACAGACTGACAGACTGACAGACTGACAGACTGACAGACTGACAGACTGACAGACTGACAGACTGACAGACTGACAGACTGACAGACTGACAGACTGACAGACTGACAGACTGACAGACTGACAGACTGACAGACTGACAGACTGACAGACTGACAGACTGACAGACTGACAGACTGACAGACTGACAGACTGACAGACTGACAGACTGACAGACTGACAGACTGACAGACTGACAGACTGACAGACTGACAGACTGACAGACTGACAGACTGACAGACTGACAGACTGACAGACTGACAGACTGACAGACTGACAGACTGACAGACTGACAGACTGACAGACTGACAGACTGACAGACTGACAGACTGACAGACTGACAGACTGACAGACTGACAGACTGACAGACTGACAGACTGACAGACTGACAGACTGACAGACTGACAGACTGACAGACTGACAGACTGACAGACTGACAGACTGACAGACTGACAGACTGACAGACTGACAGACTGACAGACTGACAGACTGACAGACTGACAGACTGACAGACTGACAGACTGACAGACTGACAGACTGACAGACTGACAGACTGACAGACTGACAGACTGACAGACTGACAGACTGACAGACTGACAGACTGACAGACTGACAGACTGACAGACTGACAGACTGACAGACTGACAGACTGACAGACTGACAGACTGACAGACTGACAGACTGACAGACTGACAGACTGACAGACTGACAGACTGACAGACTGACAGACTGACAGACTGACAGACTGACAGACTGACAGACTGACAGACTGACAGACTGACAGACTGACAGACTGACAGACTGACAGACTGACAGACTGACAGACTGACAGACTGACAGACTGACAGACTGACAGACTGACAGACTGACAGACTGACAGACTGACAGACTGACAGACTGACAGACTGACAGACTGACAGACTGACAGACTGACAGACTGACAGACTGACAGACTGACAGACTGACAGACTGACAGACTGACAGACTGACAGACTGACAGACTGACAGACTGACAGACTGACAGACTGACAGACTGACAGACTGACAGACTGACAGACTGACAGACTGACAGACTGACAGACTGACAGACTGACAGACTGACAGACTGACAGACTGACAGACTGACAGACTGACAGACTGACAGACTGACAGACTGACAGACTGACAGACTGACAGACTGACAGACTGACAGACTGACAGACTGACAGACTGACAGACTGACAGACTGACAGACTGACAGACTGACAGACTGACAGACTGACAGACTGACAGACTGACAGACTGACAGACTGACAGACTGACAGACTGACAGACTGACAGACTGACAGACTGACAGACTGACAGACTGACAGACTGACAGACTGACAGACTGACAGACTGACAGACTGACAGACTGACAGACTGACAGACTGACAGACTGACAGACTGACAGACTGACAGACTGACAGACTGACAGACTGACAGACTGACAGACTGACAGACTGACAGACTGACAGACTGACAGACTGACAGACTGACAGACTGACAGACTGACAGACTGACAGACTGACAGACTGACAGACTGACAGACTGACAGACTGACAGACTGACAGACTGACAGACTGACAGACTGACAGACTGACAGACTGACAGACTGACAGACTGACAGACTGACAGACTGACAGACTGACAGACTGACAGACTGACAGACTGACAGACTGACAGACTGACAGACTGACAGACTGACAGACTGACAGACTGACAGACTGACAGACTGACAGACTGACAGACTGACAGACTGACAGACTGACAGACTGACAGACTGACAGACTGACAGACTGACAGACTGACAGACTGACAGACTGACAGACTGACAGACTGACAGACTGACAGACTGACAGACTGACAGACTGACAGACTGACAGACTGACAGACTGACAGACTGACAGACTGACAGACTGACAGACTGACAGACTGACAGACTGACAGACTGACAGACTGACAGACTGACAGACTGACAGACTGACAGACTGACAGACTGACAGACTGACAGACTGACAGACTGACAGACTGACAGACTGACAGACTGACAGACTGACAGACTGACAGACTGACAGACTGACAGACTGACAGACTGACAGACTGACAGACTGACAGACTGACAGACTGACAGACTGACAGACTGACAGACTGACAGACTGACAGACTGACAGACTGACAGACTGACAGACTGACAGACTGACTACGACTGACAGACTGACAGACTGACAGACTGACAGACTGACAGACTGACAGACTGACAGACTGACAGACTGACAGACTGACAGACTGACAGACTGACAGACTGACAGACTGACAGACTGACAGACTGACAGACTGACAGACTGACAGACTGACAGACTGACAGACTGACAGACTGACAGACTGACAGACTGACAGACTGACAGACTGACAGACTGACAGACTGACAGACTGACAGACTGACAGACTGACAGACTGACAGACTGACAGACTGACAGACTGACAGACTGACAGACTGACAGACTGACAGACTGACAGACTGACAGACTGACAGACTGACAGACTGACAGACTGACAGACTGACAGACTGACAGACTGACAGACTGACAGACTGACAGACTGACAGACTGACAGACTGACAGACTGACAGACTGACAGACTGACAGACTGACAGACTGACAGACTGACAGACTGACAGACTGACAGACTGACAGACTGACAGACTGACAGACTGACAGACTGACAGACTGACAGACTGACAGACTGACAGACTGACAGACTGACAGACTGACAGACTGACAGACTGACAGACTGACAGACTGACAGACTGACAGACTGACAGACTGACAGACTGACAGACTGACAGACTGACAGACTGACAGACTGACAGACTGACAGACTGACAGACTGACAGACTGACAGACTGACAGACTGACAGACTGACAGACTGACAGACTGACAGACTGACAGACTGACAGACTGACAGACTGACAGACTGACAGACTGACAGACTGACAGACTGACAGACTGACAGACTGACAGACTGACAGACTGACAGACTGACAGACTGACAGACTGACAGACTGACAGACTGACAGACTGACAGACTGACAGACTGACAGACTGACAGACTGACAGACTGACAGACTGACAGACTGACAGACTGACAGACTGACAGACTGACAGACTGACAGACTGACAGACTGACAGACTGACAGACTGACAGACTGACAGACTGACAGACTGACAGACTGACAGACTGACAGACTGACAGACTGACAGACTGACAGACTGACAGACTGACAGACTGACAGACTGACAGACTGACAGACTGACAGACTGACAGACTGACAGACTGACAGACTGACAGACTGACAGACTGACAGACTGACAGACTGACAGACTGACAGACTGACAGACTGACAGACTGACAGACTGACAGACTGACAGACTGACAGACTGACAGACTGACAGACTGACAGACTGACAGACTGACAGACTGACAGACTGACAGACTGACAGACTGACAGACTGACAGACTGACAGACTGACAGACTGACAGACTGACAGACTGACAGACTGACAGACTGACAGACTGACAGACTGACAGACTGACAGACTGACAGACTGACAGACTGACAGACTGACAGACTGACAGACTGACAGACTGACAGACTGACAGACTGACAGACTGACAGACTGACAGACTGACAGACTGACAGACTGACAGACTGACAGACTGACAGACTGACAGACTGACAGACTGACAGACTGACAGACTGACAGACTGACAGACTGACAGACTGACAGACTGACAGACTGACAGACTGACAGACTGACAGACTGACAGACTGACAGACTGACAGACTGACAGACTGACAGACTGACAGACTGACAGACTGACAGACTGACAGACTGACAGACTGACAGACTGACAGACTGACAGACTGACAGACTGACAGACTGACAGACTGACAGACTGACAGACTGACAGACTGACAGACTGACAGACTGACAGACTGACAGACTGACAGACTGACAGACTGACAGACTGACAGACTGACAGACTGACAGACTGACAGACTGACAGACTGACAGACTGACAGACTGACAGACTGACAGACTGACAGACTGACAGACTGACAGACTGACAGACTGACAGACTGACAGACTGACAGACTGACAGACTGACAGACTGACAGACTGACAGACTGACAGACTGACAGACTGACAGACTGACAGACTGACAGACTGACAGACTGACAGACTGACAGACTGACAGACTGACAGACTGACAGACTGACAGACTGACAGACTGACAGACTGACAGACTGACAGACTGACAGACTGACAGACTGACAGACTGACAGACTGACAGACTGACAGACTGACAGACTGACAGACTGACAGACTGACAGACTGACAGACTGACAGACTGACAGACTGACAGACTGACAGACTGACAGACTGACAGACTGACAGACTGACAGACTGACAGACTGACAGACTGACAGACTGACAGACTGACAGACTGACAGACTGACAGACTGACAGACTGACAGACTGACAGACTGACAGACTGACAGACTGACAGACTGACAGACTGACAGACTGACAGACTGACAGACTGACAGACTGACAGACTGACAGACTGACAGACTGACAGACTGACAGACTGACAGACTGACAGACTGACAGACTGACAGACTGACAGACTGACAGACTGACAGACTGACAGACTGACAGACTGACAGACTGACAGACTGACAGACTGACAGACTGACAGACTGACAGACTGACAGACTGACAGACTGACAGACTGACAGACTGACAGACTGACAGACTGACAGACTGACAGACTGACAGACTGACAGACTGACAGACTGACAGACTGACAGACTGACAGACTGACAGACTGACAGACTGACAGACTGACAGACTGACAGACTGACAGACTGACAGACTGACAGACTGACAGACTGACAGACTGACAGACTGACAGACTGACAGACTGACAGACTGACAGACTGACAGACTGACAGACTGACAGACTGACAGACTGACAGACTGACAGACTGACAGACTGACAGACTGACAGACTGACAGACTGACAGACTGACAGACTGACAGACTGACAGACTGACAGACTGACAGACTGACAGACTGACAGACTGACAGACTGACAGACTGACAGACTGACAGACTGACAGACTGACAGACTGACAGACTGACAGACTGACAGACTGACAGACTGACAGACTGACAGACTGACAGACTGACAGACTGACAGACTGACAGACTGACAGACTGACAGACTGACAGACTGACAGACTGACAGACTGACAGACTGACAGACTGACAGACTGACAGACTGACAGACTGACAGACTGACAGACTGACAGACTGACAGACTGACAGACTGACAGACTGACAGACTGACAGACTGACAGACTGACAGACTGACAGACTGACAGACTGACAGACTGACAGACTGACAGACTGACAGACTGACAGACTGACAGACTGACAGACTGACAGACTGACAGACTGACAGACTGACAGACTGACAGACTGACAGACTGACAGACTGACAGACTGACAGACTGACAGACTGACAGACTGACAGACTGACAGACTGACAGACTGACAGACTGACAGACTGACAGACTGACAGACTGACAGACTGACAGACTGACAGACTGACAGACTGACAGACTGACAGACTGACAGACTGACAGACTGACAGACTGACAGACTGACAGACTGACAGACTGACAGACTGACAGACTGACAGACTGACAGACTGACAGACTGACAGACTGACAGACTGACAGACTGACAGACTGACAGACTGACAGACTGACAGACTGACAGACTGACAGACTGACAGACTGACAGACTGACAGACTGACAGACTGACAGACTGACAGACTGACAGACTGACAGACTGACAGACTGACAGACTGACAGACTGACAGACTGACAGACTGACAGACTGACAGACTGACAGACTGACAGACTGACAGACTGACAGACTGACAGACTGACAGACTGACAGACTGACAGACTGACAGACTGACAGACTGACAGACTGACAGACTGACAGACTGACAGACTGACAGACTGACAGACTGACAGACTGACAGACTGACAGACTGACAGACTGACAGACTGACAGACTGACAGACTGACAGACTGACAGACTGACAGACTGACAGACTGACAGACTGACAGACTGACAGACTGACAGACTGACAGACTGACAGACTGACAGACTGACAGACTGACAGACTGACAGACTGACAGACTGACAGACTGACAGACTGACAGACTGACAGACTGACAGACTGACAGACTGACAGACTGACAGACTGACAGACTGACAGACTGACAGACTGACAGACTGACAGACTGACAGACTGACAGACTGACAGACTGACAGACTGACAGACTGACAGACTGACAGACTGACAGACTGACAGACTGACAGACTGACAGACTGACAGACTGACAGACTGACAGACTGACAGACTGACAGACTGACAGACTGACAGACTGACAGACTGACAGACTGACAGACTGACAGACTGACAGACTGACAGACTGACAGACTGACAGACTGACAGACTGACAGACTGACAGACTGACAGACTGACAGACTGACAGACTGACAGACTGACAGACTGACAGACTGACAGACTGACAGACTGACAGACTGACAGACTGACAGACTGACAGACTGACAGACTGACAGACTGACAGACTGACAGACTGACAGACTGACAGACTGACAGACTGACAGACTGACAGACTGACAGACTGACAGACTGACAGACTGACAGACTGACAGACTGACAGACTGACAGACTGACAGACTGACAGACTGACAGACTGACAGACTGACAGACTGACAGACTGACAGACTGACAGACTGACAGACTGACAGACTGACAGACTGACAGACTGACAGACTGACAGACTGACAGACTGACAGACTGACAGACTGACAGACTGACAGACTGACAGACTGACAGACTGACAGACTGACAGACTGACAGACTGACAGACTGACAGACTGACAGACTGACAGACTGACAGACTGACAGACTGACAGACTGACAGACTGACAGACTGACAGACTGACAGACTGACAGACTGACAGACTGACAGACTGACAGACTGACAGACTGACAGACTGACAGACTGACAGACTGACAGACTGACAGACTGACAGACTGACAGACTGACAGACTGACAGACTGACAGACTGACAGACTGACAGACTGACAGACTGACAGACTGACAGACTGACAGACTGACAGACTGACAGACTGACAGACTGACAGACTGACAGACTGACAGACTGACAGACTGACAGACTGACAGACTGACAGACTGACAGACTGACAGACTGACAGACTGACAGACTGACAGACTGACAGACTGACAGACTGACAGACTGACAGACTGACAGACTGACAGACTGACAGACTGACAGACTGACAGACTGACAGACTGACAGACTGACAGACTGACAGACTGACAGACTGACAGACTGACAGACTGACAGACTGACAGACTGACAGACTGACAGACTGACAGACTGACAGACTGACAGACTGACAGACTGACAGACTGACAGACTGACAGACTGACAGACTGACAGACTGACAGACTGACAGACTGACAGACTGACAGACTGACAGACTGACAGACTGACAGACTGACAGACTGACAGACTGACAGACTGACAGACTGACAGACTGACAGACTGACAGACTGACAGACTGACAGACTGACAGACTGACAGACTGACAGACTGACAGACTGACAGACTGACAGACTGACAGACTGACAGACTGACAGACTGACAGACTGACAGACTGACAGACTGACAGACTGACAGACTGACAGACTGACAGACTGACAGACTGACAGACTGACAGACTGACAGACTGACAGACTGACAGACTGACAGACTGACAGACTGACAGACTGACAGACTGACAGACTGACAGACTGACAGACTGACAGACTGACAGACTGACAGACTGACAGACTGACAGACTGACAGACTGACAGACTGACAGACTGACAGACTGACAGACTGACAGACTGACAGACTGACAGACTGACAGACTGACAGACTGACAGACTGACAGACTGACAGACTGACAGACTGACAGACTGACAGACTGACAGACTGACAGACTGACAGACTGACAGACTGACAGACTGACAGACTGACAGACTGACAGACTGACAGACTGACAGACTGACAGACTGACAGACTGACAGACTGACAGACTGACAGACTGACAGACTGACAGACTGACAGACTGACAGACTGACAGACTGACAGACTGACAGACTGACAGACTGACAGACTGACAGACTGACAGACTGACAGACTGACAGACTGACAGACTGACAGACTGACAGACTGACAGACTGACAGACTGACAGACTGACAGACTGACAGACTGACAGACTGACAGACTGACAGACTGACAGACTGACAGACTGACAGACTGACAGACTGACAGACTGACAGACTGACAGACTGACAGACTGACAGACTGACAGACTGACAGACTGACAGACTGACAGACTGACAGACTGACAGACTGACAGACTGACAGACTGACAGACTGACAGACTGACAGACTGACAGACTGACAGACTGACAGACTGACAGACTGACAGACTGACAGACTGACAGACTGACAGACTGACAGACTGACAGACTGACAGACTGACAGACTGACAGACTGACAGACTGACAGACTGACAGACTGACAGACTGACAGACTGACAGACTGACAGACTGACAGACTGACAGACTGACAGACTGACAGACTGACAGACTGACAGACTGACAGACTGACAGACTGACAGACTGACAGACTGACAGACTGACAGACTGACAGACTGACAGACTGACAGACTGACAGACTGACAGACTGACAGACTGACAGACTGACAGACTGACAGACTGACAGACTGACAGACTGACAGACTGACAGACTGACAGACTGACAGACTGACAGACTGACAGACTGACAGACTGACAGACTGACAGACTGACAGACTGACAGACTGACAGACTGACAGACTGACAGACTGACAGACTGACAGACTGACAGACTGACAGACTGACAGACTGACAGACTGACAGACTGACAGACTGACAGACTGACAGACTGACAGACTGACAGACTGACAGACTGACAGACTGACAGACTGACAGACTGACAGACTGACAGACTGACAGACTGACAGACTGACAGACTGACAGACTGACAGACTGACAGACTGACAGACTGACAGACTGACAGACTGACAGACTGACAGACTGACAGACTGACAGACTGACAGACTGACAGACTGACAGACTGACAGACTGACAGACTGACAGACTGACAGACTGACAGACTGACAGACTGACAGACTGACAGACTGACAGACTGACAGACTGACAGACTGACAGACTGACAGACTGACAGACTGACAGACTGACAGACTGACAGACTGACAGACTGACAGACTGACAGACTGACAGACTGACAGACTGACAGACTGACAGACTGACAGACTGACAGACTGACAGACTGACAGACTGACAGACTGACAGACTGACAGACTGACAGACTGACAGACTGACAGACTGACAGACTGACAGACTGACAGACTGACAGACTGACAGACTGACAGACTGACAGACTGACAGACTGACAGACTGACAGACTGACAGACTGACAGACTGACAGACTGACAGACTGACAGACTGACAGACTGACAGACTGACAGACTGACAGACTGACAGACTGACAGACTGACAGACTGACAGACTGACAGACTGACAGACTGACAGACTGACAGACTGACAGACTGACAGACTGACAGACTGACAGACTGACAGACTGACAGACTGACAGACTGACAGACTGACAGACTGACAGACTGACAGACTGACAGACTGACAGACTGACAGACTGACAGACTGACAGACTGACAGACTGACAGACTGACAGACTGACAGACTGACAGACTGACAGACTGACAGACTGACAGACTGACAGACTGACAGACTGACAGACTGACAGACTGACAGACTGACAGACTGACAGACTGACAGACTGACAGACTGACAGACTGACAGACTGACAGACTGACAGACTGACAGACTGACAGACTGACAGACTGACAGACTGACAGACTGACAGACTGACAGACTGACAGACTGACAGACTGACAGACTGACAGACTGACAGACTGACAGACTGACAGACTGACAGACTGACAGACTGACAGACTGACAGACTGACAGACTGACAGACTGACAGACTGACAGACTGACAGACTGACAGACTGACAGACTGACAGACTGACAGACTGACAGACTGACAGACTGACAGACTGACAGACTGACAGACTGACAGACTGACAGACTGACAGACTGACAGACTGACAGACTGACAGACTGACAGACTGACAGACTGACAGACTGACAGACTGACAGACTGACAGACTGACAGACTGACAGACTGACAGACTGACAGACTGACAGACTGACAGACTGACAGACTGACAGACTGACAGACTGACAGACTGACAGACTGACAGACTGACAGACTGACAGACTGACAGACTGACAGACTGACAGACTGACAGACTGACAGACTGACAGACTGACAGACTGACAGACTGACAGACTGACAGACTGACAGACTGACAGACTGACAGACTGACAGACTGACAGACTGACAGACTGACAGACTGACAGACTGACAGACTGACAGACTGACAGACTGACAGACTGACAGACTGACAGACTGACAGACTGACAGACTGACAGACTGACAGACTGACAGACTGACAGACTGACAGACTGACAGACTGACAGACTGACAGACTGACAGACTGACAGACTGACAGACTGACAGACTGACAGACTGACAGACTGACAGACTGACAGACTGACAGACTGACAGACTGACAGACTGACAGACTGACAGACTGACAGACTGACAGACTGACAGACTGACAGACTGACAGACTGACAGACTGACAGACTGACAGACTGACAGACTGACAGACTGACAGACTGACAGACTGACAGACTGACAGACTGACAGACTGACAGACTGACAGACTGACAGACTGACAGACTGACAGACTGACAGACTGACAGACTGACAGACTGACAGACTGACAGACTGACAGACTGACAGACTGACAGACTGACAGACTGACAGACTGACAGACTGACAGACTGACAGACTGACAGACTGACAGACTGACAGACTGACAGACTGACAGACTGACAGACTGACAGACTGACAGACTGACAGACTGACAGACTGACAGACTGACAGACTGACAGACTGACAGACTGACAGACTGACAGACTGACAGACTGACAGACTGACAGACTGACAGACTGACAGACTGACAGACTGACAGACTGACAGACTGACAGACTGACAGACTGACAGACTGACAGACTGACAGACTGACAGACTGACAGACTGACAGACTGACAGACTGACAGACTGACAGACTGACAGACTGACAGACTGACAGACTGACAGACTGACAGACTGACAGACTGACAGACTGACAGACTGACAGACTGACAGACTGACAGACTGACAGACTGACAGACTGACAGACTGACAGACTGACAGACTGACAGACTGACAGACTGACAGACTGACAGACTGACAGACTGACAGACTGACAGACTGACAGACTGACAGACTGACAGACTGACAGACTGACAGACTGACAGACTGACAGACTGACAGACTGACAGACTGACAGACTGACAGACTGACAGACTGACAGACTGACAGACTGACAGACTGACAGACTGACAGACTGACAGACTGACAGACTGACAGACTGACAGACTGACAGACTGACAGACTGACAGACTGACAGACTGACAGACTGACAGACTGACAGACTGACAGACTGACAGACTGACAGACTGACAGACTGACAGACTGACAGACTGACAGACTGACAGACTGACAGACTGACAGACTGACAGACTGACAGACTGACAGACTGACAGACTGACAGACTGACAGACTGACAGACTGACAGACTGACAGACTGACAGACTGACAGACTGACAGACTGACAGACTGACAGACTGACAGACTGACAGACTGACAGACTGACAGACTGACAGACTGACAGACTGACAGACTGACAGACTGACAGACTGACAGACTGACAGACTGACAGACTGACAGACTGACAGACTGACAGACTGACAGACTGACAGACTGACAGACTGACAGACTGACAGACTGACAGACTGACAGACTGACAGACTGACAGACTGACAGACTGACAGACTGACAGACTGACAGACTGACAGACTGACAGACTGACAGACTGACAGACTGACAGACTGACAGACTGACAGACTGACAGACTGACAGACTGACAGACTGACAGACTGACAGACTGACAGACTGACAGACTGACAGACTGACAGACTGACAGACTGACAGACTGACAGACTGACAGACTGACAGACTGACAGACTGACAGACTGACAGACTGACAGACTGACAGACTGACAGACTGACAGACTGACAGACTGACAGACTGACAGACTGACAGACTGACAGACTGACAGACTGACAGACTGACAGACTGACAGACTGACAGACTGACAGACTGACAGACTGACAGACTGACAGACTGACAGACTGACAGACTGACAGACTGACAGACTGACAGACTGACAGACTGACAGACTGACAGACTGACAGACTGACAGACTGACAGACTGACAGACTGACAGACTGACAGACTGACAGACTGACAGACTGACAGACTGACAGACTGACAGACTGACAGACTGACAGACTGACAGACTGACAGACTGACAGACTGACAGACTGACAGACTGACAGACTGACAGACTGACAGACTGACAGACTGACAGACTGACAGACTGACAGACTGACAGACTGACAGACTGACAGACTGACAGACTGACAGACTGACAGACTGACAGACTGACAGACTGACTGACAGACTGACAGACTGACAGACTGACAGACTGACAGACTGACAGACTGACAGACTGACAGACTGACAGACTGACAGACTGACAGACTGACCAGACTGACAGACTGACAGACTGACAGACTGACAGACTGACAGACTGACAGACTGACAGACTGACAGACTGACAGACTGACAGACTGACAGACTGACA
>CAJVCO010000410.1:0-18987 GCA_910595825.1 Philhelius pedissequus | reverse complement strand
GACAGACTGACAGACTGACAGACTGACAGACTGACAGACTGACAGACTGACAGACTGACAGACTGACAGACTGACAGACTGACAGACTGACAGACTGACAGACTGACAGACTGACAGACTGACAGACTGACAGACTGACAGACTGACAGACTGACAGACTGACAGACTGACAGACTGACAGACTGACAGACTGACAGACTGACAGACTGACAGACTGACAGACTGACAGACTGACAGACTGACAGACTGACAGACTGACAGACTGACAGACTGACAGACTGACAGACTGACAGACTGACAGACTGACAGACTGACAGACTGACAGACTGACAGACTGACAGACTGACAGACTGACAGACTGACAGACTGACAGACTGACAGACTGACAGACTGACAGACTGACAGACTGACAGACTGACAGACTGACAGACTGACAGACTGACAGACTGACAGACTGACAGACTGACAGACTGACAGACTGACAGACTGACAGACTGACAGACTGACAGACTGACAGACTGACAGACTGACAGACTGACAGACTGACAGACTGACAGACTGACAGACTGACAGACTGACAGACTGACAGACTGACAGACTGACAGACTGACAGACTGACAGACTGACAGACTGACAGACTGACAGACTGACAGACTGACAGACTGACAGACTGACAGACTGACAGACTGACAGACTGACAGACTGACAGACTGACAGACTGACAGACTGACAGACTGACAGACTGACAGACTGACAGACTGACAGACTGACAGACTGACAGACTGACAGACTGACAGACTGACAGACTGACAGACTGACAGACTGACAGACTGACAGACTGACAGACTGACAGACTGACAGACTGACAGACTGACAGACTGACAGACTGACAGACTGACAGACTGACAGACTGACAGACTGACAGACTGACAGACTGACAGACTGACAGACTGACAGACTGACAGACTGACAGACTGACAGACTGACAGACTGACAGACTGACAGACTGACAGACTGACAGACTGACAGACTGACAGACTGACAGACTGACAGACTGACAGACTGACAGACTGACAGACTGACAGACTGACAGACTGACAGACTGACAGACTGACAGACTGACAGACTGACAGACTGACAGACTGACAGACTGACAGACTGACAGACTGACAGACTGACAGACTGACAGACTGACAGACTGACAGACTGACAGACTGACAGACTGACAGACTGACAGACTGACAGACTGACAGACTGACAGACTGACAGACTGACAGACTGACAGACTGACAGACTGACAGACTGACAGACTGACAGACTGACAGACTGACAGACTGACAGACTGACAGACTGACAGACTGACAGACTGACAGACTGACAGACTGACAGACTGACAGACTGACAGACTGACAGACTGACAGACTGACAGACTGACAGACTGACAGACTGACAGACTGACAGACTGACAGACTGACAGACTGACAGACTGACAGACTGACAGACTGACAGACTGACAGACTGACAGACTGACAGACTGACAGACTGACAGACTGACAGACTGACAGACTGACAGACTGACAGACTGACAGACTGACAGACTGACAGACTGACAGACTGACAGACTGACAGACTGACAGACTGACAGACTGACAGACTGACAGACTGACAGACTGACAGACTGACAGACTGACAGACTGACAGACTGACAGACTGACAGACTGACAGACTGACAGACTGACAGACTGACAGACTGACAGACTGACAGACTGACAGACTGACAGACTGACAGACTGACAGACTGACAGACTGACAGACTGACAGACTGACAGACTGACAGACTGACAGACTGACAGACTGACAGACTGACAGACTGACAGACTGACAGACTGACAGACTGACAGACTGACAGACTGACAGACTGACAGACTGACAGACTGACAGACTGACAGACTGACAGACTGACAGACTGACAGACTGACAGACTGACAGACTGACAGACTGACAGACTGACAGACTGACAGACTGACAGACTGACAGACTGACAGACTGACAGACTGACAGACTGACAGACTGACAGACTGACAGACTGACAGACTGACAGACTGACAGACTGACAGACTGACAGACTGACAGACTGACAGACTGACAGACTGACAGACTGACAGACTGACAGACTGACAGACTGACAGACTGACAGACTGACAGACTGACAGACTGACAGACTGACAGACTGACAGACTGACAGACTGACAGACTGACAGACTGACAGACTGACAGACTGACAGACTGACAGACTGACAGACTGACAGACTGACAGACTGACAGACTGACAGACTGACAGACTGACAGACTGACAGACTGACAGACTGACAGACTGACAGACTGACAGACTGACAGACTGACAGACTGACAGACTGACAGACTGACAGACTGACAGACTGACAGACTGACAGACTGACAGACTGACAGACTGACAGACTGACAGACTGACAGACTGACAGACTGACAGACTGACAGACTGACAGACTGACAGACTGACAGACTGACAGACTGACAGACTGACAGACTGACAGACTGACAGACTGACAGACTGACAGACTGACAGACTGACAGACTGACAGACTGACAGACTGACAGACTGACAGACTGACAGACTGACAGACTGACAGACTGACAGACTGACAGACTGACAGACTGACAGACTGACAGACTGACAGACTGACAGACTGACAGACTGACAGACTGACAGACTGACAGACTGACAGACTGACAGACTGACAGACTGACAGACTGACAGACTGACAGACTGACAGACTGACAGACTGACAGACTGACAGACTGACAGACTGACAGACTGACAGACTGACAGACTGACAGACTGACAGACTGACAGACTGACAGACTGACAGACTGACAGACTGACAGACTGACAGACTGACAGACTGACAGACTGACAGACTGACAGACTGACAGACTGACAGACTGACAGACTGACAGACTGACAGACTGACAGACTGACAGACTGACAGACTGACAGACTGACAGACTGACAGACTGACAGACTGACAGACTGACAGACTGACAGACTGACAGACTGACAGACTGACAGACTGACAGACTGACAGACTGACAGACTGACAGACTGACAGACTGACAGACTGACAGACTGACAGACTGACAGACTGACAGACTGACAGACTGACAGACTGACAGACTGACAGACTGACAGACTGACAGACTGACAGACTGACAGACTGACAGACTGACAGACTGACAGACTGACAGACTGACAGACTGACAGACTGACAGACTGACAGACTGACAGACTGACAGACTGACAGACTGACAGACTGACAGACTGACAGACTGACAGACTGACAGACTGACAGACTGACAGACTGACAGACTGACAGACTGACAGACGACTGACAGACTGACAGACTGACAGACTGACAGACTGACAGACGACAGACTGACAGACTGACAGACTGACAGACTGACAGACTGACAGACTGACAGACTGACAGACTGACAGACTGACAGACTGACAGACTGACAGACTGACAGACTGACAGACTGACAGACTGACAGACTGACAGACTGACAGACTGACAGACTGACAGACTGACAGACTGACAGACTGACAGACTGACAGACTGACAGACTGACAGACTGACAGACTGACAGACTGACAGACTGACAGACTGACAGACTGACAGACTGACAGACTGACAGACTGACAGACTGACAGACTGACAGACTGACAGACTGACAGACTGACAGACTGACAGACTGACAGACTGACAGACTGACAGACTGACAGACTGACAGACTGACAGACTGACAGACTGACAGACTGACAGACTGACAGACTGACAGACTGACAGACTGACAGACTGACAGACTGACAGACTGACAGACTGACAGACTGACAGACTGACAGACTGACAGACTGACAGACTGACAGACTGACAGACTGACAGACTGACAGACTGACAGACTGACAGACTGACAGACTGACAGACTGACAGACTGACAGACTGACAGACTGACAGACTGACAGACTGACAGACTGACAGACTGACAGACTGACAGACTGACAGACTGACAGACTGACAGACTGACAGACTGACAGACTGACAGACTGACAGACTGACAGACTGACAGACTGACAGACTGACAGACTGACAGACTGACAGACTGACAGACTGACAGACTGACAGACTGACAGACTGACAGACTGACAGACTGACAGACTGACAGACTGACAGACTGACAGACTGACAGACTGACAGACTGACAGACTGACAGACTGACAGACTGACAGACTGACAGACTGACAGACTGACAGACTGACAGACTGACAGACTGACAGACTGACAGACTGACAGACTGACAGACTGACAGACTGACAGACTGACAGACTGACAGACTGACAGACTGACAGACTGACAGACTGACAGACTGACAGACTGACAGACTGACAGACTGACAGACTGACAGACTGACAGACTGACAGACTGACAGACTGACAGACTGACAGACTGACAGACTGACAGACTGACAGACTGACAGACTGACAGACTGACAGACTGACAGACTGACAGACTGACAGACTGACAGACTGACAGACTGACAGACTGACAGACTGACAGACTGACAGACTGACAGACTGACAGACTGACAGACTGACAGACTGACAGACTGACAGACTGACAGACTGACAGACTGACAGACTGACAGACTGACAGACTGACAGACTGACAGACTGACAGACTGACAGACTGACAGACTGACAGACTGACAGACTGACAGACTGACAGACTGACAGACTGACAGACTGACAGACTGACAGACTGACAGACTGACAGACTGACAGACTGACAGACTGACAGACTGACAGACTGACAGACTGACAGACTGACAGACTGACAGACTGACAGACTGACAGACTGACAGACTGACAGACTGACAGACTGACAGACTGACAGACTGACAGACTGACAGACTGACAGACTGACAGACTGACAGACTGACAGACTGACAGACTGACAGACTGACAGACTGACAGACTGACAGACTGACAGACTGACAGACTGACAGACTGACAGACTGACAGACTGACAGACTGACAGACTGACAGACTGACAGACTGACAGACTGACAGACTGACAGACTGACAGACTGACAGACTGACAGACTGACAGACTGACAGACTGACAGACTGACAGACTGACAGACTGACAGACTGACAGACTGACAGACTGACAGACTGACAGACTGACAGACTGACAGACTGACAGACTGACAGACTGACAGACTGACAGACTGACAGACTGACAGACTGACAGACTGACAGACTGACAGACTGACAGACTGACAGACTGACAGACTGACAGACTGACAGACTGACAGACTGACAGACTGACAGACTGACAGACTGACAGACTGACAGACTGACAGACTGACAGACTGACAGACTGACAGACTGACAGACTGACAGACTGACAGACTGACAGACTGACAGACTGACAGACTGACAGACTGACAGACTGACAGACTGACAGACTGACAGACTGACAGACTGACAGACTGACAGACTGACAGACTGACAGACTGACAGACTGACAGACTGACAGACTGACAGACTGACAGACTGACAGACTGACAGACTGACAGACTGACAGACTGACAGACTGACAGACTGACAGACTGACAGACTGACAGACTGACAGACTGACAGACTGACAGACTGACAGACTGACAGACTGACAGACTGACAGACTGACAGACTGACAGACTGACAGACTGACAGACTGACAGACTGACAGACTGACAGACTGACAGACTGACAGACTGACGACTGACTGACTGACAGACTGACAGACTGACAGACTGACAGACTGACAGACTGACAGACTGACTGACAGACTGACAGACTGACAGACTGACAGACTGACAGACTGACAGACTGACAGACTGACAGACTGACAGACTGACAGACTGACAGACTGACAGACTGACAGACTGACAGACTGACTGACAGACTGACAGACTGACAGACTGACAGACTGACAGACTGACAGACTGACAGACTGACAGACTGACAGACTGACAGACTGACAGCTGACAGACTGACAGACTGACAGACTGACAGACTGACAGACTGACAGACTGACAGACACTGACAGACTGACAGACTGACAGACTGACAGACTGACAGACTGACAGACTGACAGACTGACAGACTGACAGACTGACAGACTGACAGACTGACAGACTGACAGACTGACAGACTGACAGACTGACAGACTGACAGACTGACTGACTGACAGAAGACTGACAGACTGACAGACTGACAGACTGACAGACTGACAGACTGACAGACTGACAGACTGACAGACTGACAGACTGACAGACTGACTGACAGACTGACAGACTGACAGACTGACAGACTGACAGACTGACAGACTGACAGACTGACAGACTGACAGACTGACAGACTGACAGACTGACAGACTGACAGACTGACAGACTGACAGACTGACAGACTGACAGACTGACAGACTGACAGACTGACAGACTGACAGACTGACAGACTGACAGACTGACAGACTGACAGACTGACAGACTGACAGACTGACAGACTGACTGACAGACAGACTGACAGACTGACAGACTGACAGACTGACAGACTGACAGATGACAGACTGACAGACTGACAGACTGACAGACTGACAGACTGACAGACTGACAGACTGACAGACTGACAGACTGACAGACTGACAGACTGACAGACTGACAGACTGACAGACTGACAGACTGACAGACTGACAGACTGACAGACTGACAGACTGACAGACTGACAGACTGACAGACTGACAGACTGACAGACTGACAGACTGACAGACTGACAGACTGACAGACTGACAGACTGACAGACTGACAGACTGACAGACTGACAGACTGACAGACTGACAGACTGACAGACTGACAGACTGACAGACTGACAGACTGACAGACTGACAGACTGACAGACTGACTGACAGACTGACAGACTGACAGACTGACAGACTGACAGGACAGACTGACAGACTGACAGACTGACAGAAGACAGACTGACAGACTGACAGACTGACAGACTGACAGACTGACAGACTGACAGACTGACAGACTGACAGACTGACAGACTGACAGACTGACAGACTGACAGACTGACAGACTGACAGACTGACAGACTGACAGACTGACAGACTGACAGACTGACAGACTGACAGACTGACAGACTGACAGACTGACAGACTGACAGACTGACAGACTGACAGACTGACAGACTGACAGACTGACAGACTGACAGACTGACAGACTGACAGACTGACAGACTGACAGACTGACAGACTGACAGACTGACAGACTGACAGACTGACAGACTGACAGACTGACAGACTGACAGACTGACAGACTGACAGACTGACAGACTGACAGACTGACAGACTGACAGACTGACAGACTGACAGACTGAGACAGACTGACAGATGACAGACTGACAGACTGACAGACTGACAGACTGACAGACTGACAGACTGACAGACTGACAGACTGACAGACTGACAGACTGACAGACTGACAGACTGACAGACTGACAGACTGACAGACTGACAGACTGACAGACTGACAGACTGACAGACTGACAGACTGACAGACTGACAGACTGACAGACTGACAGACTGACAGACTGACAGACTGACAGACTGACAGACTGACAGACTGACAGACTGACAGACTGACAGACTGACAGACTGACAGACTGACAGACTGACAGACTGACAGACTGACAGACTGACAGACTGACAGACTGACAGACTGACAGACTGACAGACTGACAGACTGACAGACTGACAGACTGACAGACTGACAGACTGACAGACTGACAGACTGACAGACTGACAGACTGACAGACTGACAGACTGACAGACTGACAGACTGACAGACTGACAGACTGACAGACTGACAGACTGACAGACTGACAGACTGACAGACTGACAGACTGACAGACTGACAGACTGACAGACTGACAGACTGACAGACTGACAGACTGACAGACTGACAGACTGACAGACTGACAGACTGACAGACTGACAGACTGACAGACTGACAGACTGACAGACTGACAGACTGACAGACTGACAGACTGACAGACTGACAGACTGACAGACTGACAGACTGACAGACTGACAGACTGACAGACTGACAGACTGACAGACTGACAGACTGACAGACTGACAGACTGACAGACTGACAGACTGACAGACTGACAGACTGACAGACTGACAGACTGACAGACTGACAGACTGACAGACTGACAGACTGACAGACTGACAGACTGACAGACTGACAGACTGACAGACTGACAGACTGACAGACTGACAGACTGACAGACTGACAGACTGACAGACTGACAGACTGACAGACTGACAGACTGACAGACTGACAGACTGACAGACTGACAGACTGACAGACTGACAGACTGACAGACTGACAGACTGACAGACTGACAGACTGACAGACTGACAGACTGACAGACTGACAGACTGACAGACTGACAGACTGACAGACTGACAGACTGACAGACTGACAGACTGACAGACTGACAGACTGACAGACTGACAGACTGACAGACTGACAGACTGACAGACTGACAGACTGACAGACTGACAGACTGACAGACTGACAGACTGACAGACTGACAGACTGACAGACTGACAGACTGACAGACTGACAGACTGACAGACTGACAGACTGACAGACTGACAGACTGACAGACTGACAGACTGACAGACTGACAGACTGACAGACTGACAGACTGACAGACTGACAGACTGACAGACTGACAGACTGACAGACTGACAGACTGACAGACTGACAGACTGACAGACTGACAGACTGACAGACTGACAGACTGACAGACTGACAGACTGACAGACTGACAGACTGACAGACTGACAGACTGACAGACTGACAGACTGACAGACTGACAGACTGACAGACTGACAGACTGACAGACTGACAGACTGACAGACTGACAGACTGACAGACTGACAGACTGACAGACTGACAGACTGACAGACTGACAGACTGACAGACTGACAGACTGACAGACTGACAGACTGACAGACTGACAGACTGACAGACTGACAGACTGACAGACTGACAGACTGACAGACTGACAGACTGACAGACTGACAGACTGACAGACTGACAGACTGACAGACTGACAGACTGACAGACTGACAGACTGACAGACTGACAGACTGACAGACTGACAGACTGACAGACTGACAGACTGACAGACTGACAGACTGACAGACTGACAGACTGACAGACTGACAGACTGACAGACTGACAGACTGACAGACTGACAGACTGACAGACTGACAGACTGACAGACTGACAGACTGACAGACTGACAGACTGACAGACTGACAGACTGACAGACTGACAGACTGACAGACTGACAGACTGACAGACTGACAGACTGACAGACTGACAGACTGACAGACTGACAGACTGACAGACTGACAGACTGACAGACTGACAGACTGACAGACTGACAGACTGACAGACTGACAGACTGACAGACTGACAGACTGACAGACTGACAGACTGACAGACTGACAGACTGACAGACTGACAGACTGACAGACTGACAGACTGACAGACTGACAGACTGACAGACTGACAGACTGACAGACTGACAGACTGACAGACTGACAGACTGACAGACTGACAGACTGACAGACTGACAGACTGACAGACTGACAGACTGACAGACTGACAGACTGACAGACTGACAGACTGACAGACTGACAGACTGACAGACTGACAGACTGACAGACTGACAGACTGACAGACTGACAGACTGACAGACTGACAGACTGACAGACTGACAGACTGACAGACTGACAGACTGACAGACTGACAGACTGACAGACTGACAGACTGACAGACTGACAGACTGACAGACTGACAGACTGACAGACTGACAGACTGACAGACTGACAGACTGACAGACTGACAGACTGACAGACTGACAGACTGACAGACTGACAGACTGACAGACTGACAGACTGACAGACTGACAGACTGACAGACTGACAGACTGACAGACTGACAGACTGACAGACTGACAGACTGACAGACTGACAGACTGACAGACTGACAGACTGACAGACTGACAGACTGACAGACTGACAGACTGACAGACTGACAGACTGACAGACTGACAGACTGACAGACTGACAGACTGACAGACTGACAGACTGACAGACTGACAGACTGACAGACTGACAGACTGACAGACTGACAGACTGACAGACTGACAGACTGACAGACTGACAGACTGACAGACTGACAGACTGACAGACTGACAGACTGACAGACTGACAGACTGACAGACTGACAGACTGACAGACTGACAGACTGACAGACTGACAGACTGACAGACTGACAGACTGACAGACTGACAGACTGACAGACTGACAGACTGACAGACTGACAGACTGACAGACTGACAGACTGACAGACTGACAGACTGACAGACTGACAGACTGACAGACTGACAGACTGACAGACTGACAGACTGACAGACTGACAGACTGACAGACTGACAGACTGACAGACTGACAGACTGACAGACTGACAGACTGACAGACTGACAGACTGACAGACTGACAGACTGACAGACTGACAGACTGACAGACTGACAGACTGACAGACTGACAGACTGACAGACTGACAGACTGACAGACTGACAGACTGACAGACTGACAGACTGACAGACTGACAGACTGACAGACTGACAGACTGACAGACTGACAGACTGACAGACTGACAGACTGACAGACTGACAGACTGACAGACTGACAGACTGACAGACTGACAGACTGACAGACTGACAGACTGACAGACTGACAGACTGACAGACTGACAGACTGACAGACTGACAGACTGACAGACTGACAGACTGACAGACTGACAGACTGACAGACTGACAGACTGACAGACTGACAGACTGACAGACTGACAGACTGACAGACTGACAGACTGACAGACTGACAGACTGACAGACTGACAGACTGACAGACTGACAGACTGACAGACTGACAGACTGACAGACTGACAGACTGACAGACTGACAGACTGACAGACTGACAGACTGACAGACTGACAGACTGACAGACTGACAGACTGACAGACTGACAGACTGACAGACTGACAGACTGACAGACTGACAGACTGACAGACTGACAGACTGACAGACTGACAGACTGACAGACTGACAGACTGACAGACTGACAGACTGACAGACTGACAGACTGACAGACTGACAGACTGACAGACTGACAGACTGACAGACTGACAGACTGACAGACTGACAGACTGACAGACTGACAGACTGACAGACTGACAGACTGACAGACTGACAGACTGACAGACTGACAGACTGACAGACTGACAGACTGACAGACTGACAGACTGACAGACTGACAGACTGACAGACTGACAGACTGACAGACTGACAGACTGACAGACTGACAGACTGACAGACTGACAGACTGACAGACTGACAGACTGACAGACTGACAGACTGACAGACTGACAGACTGACAGACTGACAGACTGACAGACTGACAGACTGACAGACTGACAGACTGACAGACTGACAGACTGACAGACTGACAGACTGACAGACTGACAGACTGACAGACTGACAGACTGACAGACTGACAGACTGACAGACTGACAGACTGACAGACTGACAGACTGACAGACTGACAGACTGACAGACTGACAGACTGACAGACTGACAGACTGACAGACTGACAGACTGACAGACTGACAGACTGACAGACTGACAGACTGACAGACTGACAGACTGACAGACTGACAGACTGACAGACTGACAGACTGACAGACTGACAGACTGACAGACTGACAGACTGACAGACTGACAGACTGACAGACTGACAGACTGACAGACTGACAGACTGACAGACTGACAGACTGACAGACTGACAGACTGACAGACTGACAGACTGACAGACTGACAGACTGACAGACTGACAGACTGACAGACTGACAGACTGACAGACTGACAGACTGACAGACTGACAGACTGACAGACTGACAGACTGACAGACTGACAGACTGACAGACTGACAGACTGACAGACTGACAGACTGACAGACTGACAGACTGACAGACTGACAGACTGACAGACTGACAGACTGACAGACTGACAGACTGACAGACTGACAGACTGACAGACTGACAGACTGACAGACTGACAGACTGACAGACTGACAGACTGACAGACTGACAGACTGACAGACTGACAGACTGACAGACTGACAGACTGACAGACTGACAGACTGACAGACTGACAGACTGACAGACTGACAGACTGACAGACTGACAGACTGACAGACTGACAGACTGACAGACTGACAGACTGACAGACTGACAGACTGACAGACTGACAGACTGACAGACTGACAGACTGACAGACTGACAGACTGACAGACTGACAGACTGACAGACTGACAGACTGACAGACTGACAGACTGACAGACTGACAGACTGACAGACTGACAGACTGACAGACTGACAGACTGACAGACTGACAGACTGACAGACTGACAGACTGACAGACTGACAGACTGACAGACTGACAGACTGACAGACTGACAGACTGACAGACTGACAGACTGACAGACTGACAGACTGACAGACTGACAGACTGACAGACTGACAGACTGACAGACTGACAGACTGACAGACTGACAGACTGACAGACTGACAGACTGACAGACTGACAGACTGACAGACTGACAGACTGACAGACTGACAGACTGACAGACTGACAGACTGACAGACTGACAGACTGACAGACTGACAGACTGACAGACTGACAGACTGACAGACTGACAGACTGACAGACTGACAGACTGACAGACTGACAGACTGACAGACTGACAGACTGACAGACTGACAGACTGACAGACTGACAGACTGACAGACTGACAGACTGACAGACTGACAGACTGACAGACTGACAGACTGACAGACTGACAGACTGACAGACTGACAGACTGACAGACTGACAGACTGACAGACTGACAGACTGACAGACTGACAGACTGACAGACTGACAGACTGACAGACTGACAGACTGACAGACTGACAGACTGACAGACTGACAGACTGACAGACTGACAGACTGACAGACTGACAGACTGACAGACTGACAGACTGACAGACTGACAGACTGACAGACTGACAGACTGACAGACTGACAGACTGACAGACTGACAGACTGACAGACTGACAGACTGACAGACTGACAGACTGACAGACTGACAGACTGACAGACTGACAGACTGACAGACTGACAGACTGACAGACTGACAGACTGACAGACTGACAGACTGACAGACTGACAGACTGACAGACTGACAGACTGACAGACTGACAGACTGACAGACTGACAGACTGACAGACTGACAGACTGACAGACTGACAGACTGACAGACTGACAGACTGACAGACTGACAGACTGACAGACTGACAGACTGACAGACTGACAGACTGACAGACTGACAGACTGACAGACTGACAGACTGACAGACTGACAGACTGACAGACTGACAGACTGACAGACTGACAGACTGACAGACTGACAGACTGACAGACTGACAGACTGACAGACTGACAGACTGACAGACTGACAGACTGACAGACTGACAGACTGACAGACTGACAGACTGACAGACTGACAGACTGACAGACTGACAGACTGACAGACTGACAGACTGACAGACTGACAGACTGACAGACTGACAGACTGACAGACAGACAGTCTGTCAGTCTGTCAGTCTGTCAGTCTGTCAGTCTGTCAGTCTGTCAGTCTGTCAGTCTGTCAGTCTGTCAGTCTGTCAGTCTGTCAGTCTGTCAGTCTGTCAGTCTGTCAGTCTGTCAGTCTGTCAGTCTGTCAGTCTGTCAGTCTGTCAGTCTGTCAGTCTGTCAGTCTGTCAGTCTGTCAGTCTGTCAGTCTGTCAGTCTGTCAGTCTGTCAGTCTGTCAGTCTGTCAGTCTGTCAGTCTGTCAGTCTGTCAGTCTGTCAGTCTGTCAGTCTGTCAGTCTGTCAGTCTGTCAGTCTGTCAGTCTGTCAGTCTGTCAGTCTGTCAGTCTGTCAGTCTGTCAGTCTGTCAGTCTGTCAGTCTGTCAGTCTGTCAGTCTGTCAGTCTGTCAGTCTGTCAGTCTGTCAGTCTGTCAGTCTGTCAGTCTGTCAGTCTGTCAGTCTGTCAGTCTGTCAGTCTGTCAGTCTGTCAGTCTGTCAGTCTGTCAGTCTGTCAGTCTGTCAGTCTGTCAGTCTGTCAGTCTGTCAGTCTGTCAGTCTGTCAGTCTGTCAGTCTGTCAGTCTGTCAGTCTGTCAGTCTGTCAGTCTGTCAGTCTGTCAGTCTGTCAGTCTGTCAGTCTGTCAGTCTGTCAGTCTGTCAGTCTGTCAGTCTGTCAGTCTGTCAGTCTGTCAGTCTGTCAGTCTGTCAGTCTGTCAGTCTGTCAGTCTGTCAGTCTGTCAGTCTGTCAGTCTGTCAGTCTGTCAGTCTGTCAGTCTGTCAGTCTGTCAGTCTGTCAGTCTGTCAGTCTGTCAGTCTGTCAGTCTGTCAGTCTGTCAGTCTGTCAGTCTGTCAGTCTGTCAGTCTGTCAGTCTGTCAGTCTGTCAGTCTGTCAGTCTGTCAGTCTGTCAGTCTGTCAGTCTGTCAGTCTGTCAGTCTGTCAGTCTGTCAGTCTGTCAGTCTGTCAGTCTGTCAGTCTGTCAGTCTGTCAGTCTGTCAGTCTGTCAGTCTGTCAGTCTGTCAGTCTGTCAGTCTGTCAGTCTGTCAGTCTGTCAGTCTGTCAGTCTGTCAGTCTGTCAGTGTGTCGTCTGTCAGTCTGTCAGTCTGTCAGTCTGTCAGTCTGTCAGTCTGTCAGTCTGTCAGTCTGTCAGTCTGTCAGTCTGTCAGTCTGTCAGTCTGTCAGTCTGTCAGTCTGTCAGTCTGTCAGTCTGTCAGTCTGTCAGTCTGTCAGTCTGTCAGTCTGTCAGTCTGTCAGTCTGTCAGTCTGTCAGTCTGTCAGTCTGTCAGTCTGTCAGTCTGTCAGTCTGTCAGTCTGTCAGTCTGTCAGTCTGTCAGTCTGTCAGTCTGTCAGTCTGTCAGTCTGTCAGTCTGTCAGTCTGTCAGTCTGTCAGTCTGTCAGTCTGTCAGTCTGTCAGTCTGTCAGTCTGTCAGTCTGTCAGTCTGTCAGTCTGTCAGTCTGTCAGTCTGTCAGTCTGTCAGTCTGTCAGTCTGTCAGTCTGTCAGTCTGTCAGTCTGTCAGTCTGTCAGTCTGTCAGTCTGTCAGTCTGTCAGTCTGTCAGTCTGTCAGTCTGTCAGTCTGTCAGTCTGTCAGTCTGTCAGTCTGTCAGTCTGTCAGTCTGTCAGTCTGTCAGTCTGTCAGTCTGTCAGTCTGTCAGTCTGTCAGTCTGTCAGTCTGTCAGTCTGTCAGTCTGTCAGTCTGTCAGTCTGTCAGTCTGTCAGTCTGTCAGTCTGTCAGTCTGTCAGTCTGTCAGTCTGTCAGTCTGTCAGTCTGTCAGTCTGTCAGTCTGTCAGTCTGTCAGTCTGTCAGTCTGTCAGTCTGTCAGTCTGTCAGTCTGTCAGTCTGTCAGTCTGTCAGTCTGTCAGTCTGTCAGTCTGTCAGTCTGTCAGTCTGTCAGTCTGTCAGTCTGTCAGTCTGTCAGTCTGTCAGTCTGTCAGTCTGTCAGTCTGTCAGTCTGTCAGTCTGTCAGTCTGTCAGTCTGTCAGTCTGTCAGTCTGTCAGTCTGTCAGTCTGTCAGTCTGTCAGTCTGTCAGTCTGTCAGTCTGTCAGTCTGTCAGTCTGTCAGTCTGTCAGTCTGTCAGTCTGTCAGTCTGTCAGTCTGTCAGTCTGTCAGTCTGTCAGTCTGTCAGTCTGTCAGTCTGTCAGTCTGTCAGTCTGTCAGTCTGTCAGTCTGTCAGTCTGTCAGTCTGTCAGTCTGTCAGTCTGTCAGTCTGTCAGTCTGTCAGTCTGTCAGTCTGTCAGTCTGTCAGTCTGTCAGTCTGTCAGTCTGTCAGTCTGTCAGTCTGTCAGTCTGTCAGTCTGTCAGTCTGTCAGTCTGTCAGTCTGTCAGTCTGTCAGTCTGTCAGTCTGTCAGTCTGTCAGTCTGTCAGTCTGTCAGTCTGTCAGTCTGTCAGTCTGTCAGTCTGTCAGTCTGTCAGTCTGTCAGTCTGTCAGTCTGTCAGTCTGTCAGTCTGTCAGTCTGTCAGTCTGTCAGTCTGTCAGTCTGTCAGTCTGTCAGTCTGTCAGTCTGTCAGTCTGTCAGTCTGTCAGTCTGTCAGTCTGTCAGTCTGTCAGTCTGTCAGTCTGTCAGTCTGTCAGTCTGTCAGTCTGTCAGTCTGTCAGTCTGTCAGTCTGTCAGTCTGTCAGTCTGTCAGTCTGTCAGTCTGTCAGTCTGTCAGTCTGTCAGTCTGTCAGTCTGTCAGTCTGTCAGTCTGTCAGTCTGTCAGTCTGTCAGTCTGTCAGTCTGTCAGTCTGTCAGTCTGTCAGTCTGTCAGTCTGTCAGTCTGTCAGTCTGTCAGTCTGTCAGTCTGTCAGTCTGTCAGTCTGTCAGTCTGTCAGTCTGTCAGTCTGTCAGTCTGTCAGTCTGTCAGTCTGTCAGTCTGTCAGTCTGTCAGTCTGTCAGTCTGTCAGTCTGTCAGTCTGTCAGTCTGTCAGTCTGTCAGTCTGTCAGTCTGTCAGTCTGTCAGTCTGTCAGTCTGTCAGTCTGTCAGTCTGTCAGTCTGTCAGTCTGTCAGTCTGTCAGTCTGTCAGTCTGTCAGTCTGTCAGTCTGTCAGTCTGTCAGTCTGTCAGTCTGTCAGTCTGTCAGTCTGTCAGTCTGTCAGTCTGTCAGTCTGTCAGTCTGTCAGTCTGTCAGTCTGTCAGTCTGTCAGTCTGTCAGTCTGTCAGTCTGTCAGTCTGTCAGTCTGTCAGTCTGTCAGTCTGTCAGTCTGTCAGTCTGTCAGTCTGTCAGTCTGTCAGTCTGTCAGTCTGTCAGTCTGTCAGTCTGTCAGTCTGTCAGTCTGTCAGTCTGTCAGTCTGTCAGTCTGTCAGTCTGTCAGTCTGTCAGTCTGTCAGTCTGTCAGTCTGTCAGTCTGTCAGTCTGTCAGTCTGTCAGTCTGTCAGTCTGTCAGTCTGTCAGTCTGTCAGTCTGTCAGTCTGTCAGTCTGTCAGTCTGTCAGTCTGTCAGTCTGTCAGTCTGTCAGTCTGTCAGTCTGTCAGTCTGTCAGTCTGTCAGTCTGTCAGTCTGTCAGTCTGTCAGTCTGTCAGTCTGTCAGTCTGTCAGTCTGTCAGTCTGTCAGTCTGTCAGTCTGTCAGTCTGTCAGTCTGTCAGTCTGTCAGTCTGTCAGTCTGTCAGTCTGTCAGTCTGTCAGTCTGTCAGTCTGTCAGTCTGTCAGTCTGTCAGTCTGTCAGTCTGTCAGTCTGTCAGTCTGTCAGTCTGTCAGTCTGTCAGTCTGTCAGTCTGTCAGTCTGTCAGTCTGTCAGTCTGTCAGTCTGTCAGTCTGTCAGTCTGTCAGTCTGTCAGTCTGTCAGTCTGTCAGTCTGTCAGTCTGTCAGTCTGTCAGTCTGTCAGTCTGTCAGTCTGTCAGTCTGTCAGTCTGTCAGTCTGTCAGTCTGTCAGTCTGTCAGTCTGTCAGTCTGTCAGTCTGTCAGTCTGTCAGTCTGTCAGTCTGTCAGTCTGTCAGTCTGTCAGTCTGTCAGTCTGTCAGTCTGTCAGTCTGTCAGTCTGTCAGTCTGTCAGTCTGTCAGTCTGTCAGTCTGTCAGTCTGTCAGTCTGTCAGTCTGTCAGTCTGTCAGTCTGTCAGTCTGTCAGTCTGTCAGTCTGTCAGTCTGTCAGTCTGTCAGTCTGTCAGTCTGTCAGTCTGTCAGTCTGTCAGTCTGTCAGTCTGTCAGTCTGTCAGTCTGTCAGTCTGTCAGTCTGTCAGTCTGTCAGTCTGTCAGTCTGTCAGTCTGTCAGTCTGTCAGTCTGTCAGTCTGTCAGTCTGTCAGTCTGTCAGTCTGTCAGTCTGTCAGTCTGTCAGTCTGTCAGTCTGTCAGTCTGTCAGTCTGTCAGTCTGTCAGTCTGTCAGTCTGTCAGTCTGTCAGTCTGTCAGTCTGTCAGTCTGTCAGTCTGTCAGTCTGTCAGTCTGTCAGTCTGTCAGTCTGTCAGTCTGTCAGTCTGTCAGTCTGTCAGTCTGTCAGTCTGTCAGTCTGTCAGTCTGTCAGTCTGTCAGTCTGTCAGTCTGTCAGTCTGTCAGTCTGTCAGTCTGTCAGTCTGTCAGTCTGTCAGTCTGTCAGTCTGTCAGTCTGTCAGTCTGTCAGTCTGTCAGTCTGTCAGTCTGTCAGTCTGTCAGTCTGTCAGTCTGTCAGTCTGTCAGTCTGTCAGTCTGTCAGTCTGTCAGTCTGTCAGTCTGTCAGTCTGTCAGTCTGTCAGTCTGTCAGTCTGTCAGTCTGTCAGTCTGTCAGTCTGTCAGTCTGTCAGTCTGTCAGTCTGTCAGTCTGTCAGTCTGTCAGTCTGTCAGTCTGTCAGTCTGTCAGTCTGTCAGTCTGTCAGTCTGTCAGTCTGTCAGTCTGTCAGTCTGTCAGTCTGTCAGTCTGTCAGTCTGTCAGTCTGTCAGTCTGTCAGTCTGTCAGTCTGTCAGTCTGTCAGTCTGTCAGTCTGTCAGTCTGTCAGTCTGTCAGTCTGTCAGTCTGTCAGTCTGTCAGTCTGTCAGTCTGTCAGTCTGTCAGTCTGTCAGTCTGTCAGTCTGTCAGTCTGTCAGTCTGTCAGTCTGTCAGTCTGTCAGTCTGTCAGTCTGTCAGTCTGTCAGTCTGTCAGTCTGTCAGTCTGTCAGTCTGTCAGTCTGTCAGTCTGTCAGTCTGTCAGTCTGTCAGTCTGTC
>CAJVCO010000409.1:0-19195 GCA_910595825.1 Philhelius pedissequus | reverse complement strand
TGTCAGTCTGTCAGTCTGTCAGTCTGTCAGTCTGTCAGTCTGTCAGTCTGTCAGTCTGTCAGTCTGTCAGTCTGTCAGTCTGTCAGTCTGTCAGTCTGTCAGTCTGTCAGTCTGTCAGTCTGTCAGTCTGTCAGTCTGTCAGTCTGTCAGTCTGTCAGTCTGTCAGTCTGTCAGTCTGTCAGTCTGTCAGTCTGTCAGTCTGTCAGTCTGTCAGTCTGTCAGTCTGTCAGTCTGTCAGTCTGTCAGTCTGTCAGTCTGTCAGTCTGTCAGTCTGTCAGTCTGTCAGTCTGTCAGTCTGTCAGTCTGTCAGTCTGTCAGTCTGTCAGTCTGTCAGTCTGTCAGTCTGTCAGTCTGTCAGTCTGTCAGTCTGTCAGTCTGTCAGTCTGTCAGTCTGTCAGTCTGTCAGTCTGTCAGTCTGTCAGTCTGTCAGTCTGTCAGTCTGTCAGTCTGTCAGTCTGTCAGTCTGTCAGTCTGTCAGTCTGTCAGTCTGTCAGTCTGTCAGTCTGTCAGTCTGTCAGTCTGTCAGTCTGTCAGTCTGTCAGTCTGTCAGTCTGTCAGTCTGTCAGTCTGTCAGTCTGTCAGTCTGTCAGTCTGTCAGTCTGTCAGGTCTGTCAGTCTGTCAGTCTGTCAGTCTGTCAGTCTGTCAGTCTGTCAGTCTGTCAGTCTGTCAGTCTGTCAGTCTGTCAGTCTGTCAGTCTGTCAGTCTGTCAGTCTGTCAGTCTGTCAGTCTGTCAGTCTGTCAGTCTGTCAGTCTGTCAGTCTGTCAGTCTGTCAGTCTGTCAGTCTGTCAGTCTGTCAGTCTGTCAGTCTGTCAGTCTGTCAGTCTGTCAGTCTGTCAGTCTGTCAGTCTGTCAGTCTGTCAGTCTGTCAGTCTGTCAGTCTGTCAGTCTGTCAGTCTGTCAGTCTGTCAGTCTGTCAGTCTGTCAGTCTGTCAGTCTGTCAGTCTGTCAGTCTGTCAGTCTGTCAGTCTGTCAGTCTGTCAGTCTGTCAGTCTGTCAGTCTGTCAGTCTGTCAGTCTGTCAGTCTGTCAGTCTGTCAGTCTGTCAGTCTGTCAGTCTGTCAGTCTGTCAGTCTGTCAGTCTGTCAGTCTGTCAGTCTGTCAGTCTGTCAGTCTGTCAGTCTGTCAGTCTGTCAGTCTGTCTGTCAGTCTGTCAGTCTGTCAGTCTGTCAGTCTGTCAGTCTGTCAGTCTGTCAGTCTGTCAGTCTGTCAGTCTGTCAGTCTGTCAGTCTGTCAGTCTGTCAGTCTGTCAGTCTGTCAGTCTGTCAGTCTGTCAGTCTGTCAGTCTGTCAGTCTGTCAGTCTGTCAGTCTGTCAGTCTGTCAGTCTGTCAGTCTGTCAGTCTGTCAGTCTGTCAGTCTGTCAGTCTGTCAGTCGTCTGTCAGTCTGTCAGTCTGTCAGTCTGTCAGTCTGTCAGTCTGTCAGTCTGTCAGTCTGTCAGTCTGTCAGTCTGTCAGTCTGTCAGTCTGTCAGTCTGTCAGTCTGTCAGTCTGTCAGTCTGTCAGTCTGTCAGTCTGTCAGTCTGTCAGTCTGTCAGTCTGTCAGTCTGTCAGTCTGTCAGTCTGTCAGTCTGTCAGTCTGTCAGTCTGTCAGTCTGTCAGTCTGTCAGTCTGTCAGTCTGTCAGTCTGTCAGTCTGTCAGTCTGTCAGTCTGTCAGTCTGTCAGTCTGTCAGTCTGTCAGTCTGTCAGTCTGTCAGTCTGTCAGTCTGTCAGTCTGTCAGTCTGTCAGTCTGTCAGTCTGTCAGTCTGTCAGTCTGTCAGTCTGTCAGTCTGTCAGTCTGTCAGTCTGTCAGTCTGTCAGTCTGTCAGTCTGTCAGTCTGTCAGTCTGTCAGTCTGTCAGTCTGTCAGTCTGTCAGTCTGTCAGTCTGTCAGTCTGTCAGTCTGTCAGTCTGTCAGTCTGTCAGTCTGTCAGTCTGTCAGTCTGTCAGTCTGTCAGTCTGTCAGTCTGTCAGTCTGTCAGTCTGTCAGTCTGTCAGTCTGTCAGTCTGTCAGTCTGTCAGTCTGTCAGTCTGTCAGTCTGTCAGTCTGTCAGTCTGTCAGTCTGTCAGTCTGTCAGTCTGTCAGTCTGTCAGTCTGTCAGTCTGTCAGTCTGTCAGTCTGTCAGTCTGTCAGTCTGTCAGTCTGTCAGTCTGTCAGTCTGTCAGTCTGTCAGTCTGTCAGTCTGTCAGTCTGTCAGTCTGTCAGTCTGTCAGTCTGTCAGTCTGTCAGTCTGTCAGTCTGTCAGTCTGTCAGTCTGTCAGTCTGTCAGTCTGTCAGTCTGTCAGTCTGTCAGTCTGTCAGTCTGTCAGTCTGTCAGTCTGTCAGTCTGTCAGTCTGTCAGTCTGTCAGTCTGTCTGTCAGTCTGTCAGTCTGTCAGTCTGTCAGTCTGTCAGTCTGTCAGTCTGTCAGTCTGTCAGTCTGTCAGTCTGTCAGTCTGTCAGTCTGTCAGTCTGTCAGTCTGTCAGTCTGTCAGTCTGTCAGTCTGTCAGTCTGTCAGTCTGTCAGTCTGTCAGTCTGTCAGTCTGTCAGTCTGTCAGTCTGTCAGTCTGTCAGTCTGTCAGTCTGTCAGTCTGTCAGTCTGTCAGTCTGTCAGTCTGTCAGTCTGTCAGTCTGTCAGTCTGTCAGTCTGTCAGTCTGTCAGTCTGTCAGTCTGTCAGTCTGTCAGTCTGTCAGTCTGTCAGTCTGTCAGTCTGTCAGTCTGTCAGTCTGTCAGTCTGTCAGTCTGTCAGTCTGTCAGTCTGTCAGTCTGTCAGTCTGTCAGTCTGTCAGTCTGTCAGTCTGTCAGTCTGTCAGTCTGTCAGTCTGTCAGTCTGTCAGTCTGTCAGTCTGTCAGTCTGTCAGTCTGTCAGTCTGTCAGTCTGTCAGTCTGTCAGTCTGTCAGTCTGTCAGTCTGTCAGTCTGTCAGTCTGTCAGTCTGTCAGTCTGTCAGTCTGTCAGTCTGTCAGTCTGTCAGTCTGTCAGTCTGTCAGTCTGTCAGTCTGTCAGTCTGTCAGTCTGTCAGTCTGTCAGTCTGTCAGTCTGTCAGTCTGTCAGTCTGTCAGTCTGTCAGTCTGTCAGTCTGTCAGTCTGTCAGTCTGTCAGTCTGTCAGTCTGTCAGTCTGTCAGTCTGTCAGTCTGTCAGTCTGTCAGTCTGTCAGTCTGTCAGTCTGTCAGTCTGTCAGTCTGTCAGTCTGTCAGTCTGTCAGTCTGTCAGTCTGTCAGTCTGTCAGTCTGTCAGTCTGTCAGTCTGTCAGTCTGTCAGTCTGTCAGTCTGTCAGTCTGTCAGTCTGTCAGTCTGTCAGTCTGTCAGTCTGTCAGTCTGTCAGTCTGTCAGTCTGTCAGTCTGTCAGTCTGTCAGTCTGTCAGTCTGTCAGTCTGTCAGTCTGTCAGTCTGTCAGTCTGTCAGTCTGTCAGTCTGTCAGTCTGTCAGTCTGTCAGTCTGTCAGTCTGTCAGTCTGTCAGTCTGTCAGTCTGTCAGTCTGTCAGTCTGTCAGTCTGTCAGTCTGTCAGTCTGTCAGTCTGTCAGTCTGTCAGTCTGTCAGTCTGTCAGTCTGTCAGTCTGTCAGTCTGTCAGTCTGTCAGTCTGTCAGTCTGTCAGTCTGTCAGTCTGTCAGTCTGTCAGTCTGTCAGTCTGTCAGTCTGTCAGTCTGTCAGTCTGTCAGTCTGTCAGTCTGTCAGTCTGTCAGTCTGTCAGTCTGTCAGTCTGTCAGTCTGTCAGTCTGTCAGTCTGTCAGTCTGTCAGTCTGTCAGTCTGTCAGTCTGTCAGTCTGTCAGTCTGTCAGTCTGTCAGTCTGTCAGTCTGTCAGTCTGTCAGTCTGTCAGTCTGTCAGTCTGTCAGTCTGTCAGTCTGTCAGTCTGTCAGTCTGTCAGTCTGTCAGTCTGTCAGTCTGTCAGTCTGTCAGTCTGTCAGTCTGTCAGTCTGTCAGTCTGTCAGTCTGTCAGTCTGTCAGTCTGTCAGTCTGTCAGTCTGTCAGTCTGTCAGTCTGTCAGTCTGTCAGTCTGTCAGTCTGTCAGTCTGTCAGTCTGTCAGTCTGTCAGTCTGTCAGTCTGTCAGTCTGTCAGTCTGTCAGTCTGTCAGTCTGTCAGTCTGTCAGTCTGTCAGTCTGTCAGTCTGTCAGTCTGTCAGTCTGTCAGTCTGTCAGTCTGTCAGTCTGTCAGTCTGTCAGTCTGTCAGTCTGTCAGTCTGTCAGTCTGTCAGTCTGTCAGTCTGTCAGTCTGTCAGTCTGTCAGTCTGTCAGTCTGTCAGTCTGTCAGTCTGTCAGTCTGTCAGTCTGTCAGTCTGTCAGTCTGTCAGTCTGTCAGTCTGTCAGTCTGTCAGTCTGTCAGTCTGTCAGTCTGTCAGTCTGTCAGTCTGTCAGTCTGTCAGTCTGTCAGTCTGTCAGTCTGTCAGTCTGTCAGTCTGTCAGTCTGTCAGTCTGTCAGTCTGTCAGTCTGTCAGTCTGTCAGTCTGTCAGTCTGTCAGTCTGTCAGTCTGTCAGTCTGTCAGTCTGTCAGTCTGTCAGTCTGTCAGTCTGTCAGTCTGTCAGTCTGTCAGTCTGTCAGTCTGTCAGTCTGTCAGTCTGTCAGTCTGTCAGTCTGTCAGTCTGTCAGTCTGTCAGTCTGTCAGTCTGTCAGTCTGTCAGTCTGTCAGTCTGTCAGTCTGTCAGTCTGTCAGTCTGTCAGTCTGTCAGTCTGTCAGTCTGTCAGTCTGTCAGTCTGTCAGTCTGTCAGTCTGTCAGTCTGTCAGTCTGTCAGTCTGTCAGTCTGTCAGTCTGTCAGTCTGTCAGTCTGTCAGTCTGTCAGTCTGTCAGTCTGTCAGTCTGTCAGTCTGTCAGTCTGTCAGTCTGTCAGTCTGTCAGTCTGTCAGTCTGTCAGTCTGTCAGTCTGTCAGTCTGTCAGTCTGTCAGTCTGTCAGTCTGTCAGTCTGTCAGTCTGTCAGTCTGTCAGTCTGTCAGTCTGTCAGTCTGTCAGTCTGTCAGTCTGTCAGTCTGTCAGTCTGTCAGTCTGTCAGTCTGTCAGTCTGTCAGTCTGTCAGTCTGTCAGTCTGTCAGTCTGTCAGTCTGTCAGTCTGTCAGTCTGTCAGTCTGTCAGTCTGTCAGTCTGTCAGTCTGTCAGTCTGTCAGTCTGTCAGTCTGTCAGTCTGTCAGTCTGTCAGTCTGTCAGTCTGTCAGTCTGTCAGTCTGTCAGTCTGTCAGTCTGTCAGTCTGTCAGTCTGTCAGTCTGTCAGTCTGTCAGTCTGTCAGTCTGTCAGTCTGTCAGTCTGTCAGTCTGTCAGTCTGTCAGTCTGTCAGTCTGTCAGTCTGTCAGTCTGTCAGTCTGTCAGTCTGTCAGTCTGTCAGTCTGTCAGTCTGTCAGTCTGTCAGTCTGTCAGTCTGTCAGTCTGTCAGTCTGTCAGTCTGTCAGTCTGTCAGTCTGTCAGTCTGTCAGTCTGTCAGTCTGTCAGTCTGTCAGTCTGTCAGTCTGTCAGTCTGTCAGTCTGTCAGTCTGTCAGTCTGTCAGTCTGTCAGTCTGTCAGTCTGTCAGTCTGTCAGTCTGTCAGTCTGTCAGTCTGTCAGTCTGTCAGTCTGTCAGTCTGTCAGTCTGTCAGTCTGTCAGTCTGTCAGTCTGTCAGTCTGTCAGTCTGTCAGTCTGTCAGTCTGTCAGTCTGTCAGTCTGTCAGTCTGTCAGTCTGTCAGTCTGTCAGTCTGTCAGTCTGTCAGTCTGTCAGTCTGTCAGTCTGTCAGTCTGTCAGTCTGTCAGTCTGTCAGTCTGTCAGTCTGTCAGTCTGTCAGTCTGTCAGTCTGTCAGTCTGTCAGTCTGTCAGTCTGTCAGTCTGTCAGTCTGTCAGTCTGTCAGTCTGTCAGTCTGTCAGTCTGTCAGTCTGTCAGTCTGTCAGTCTGTCAGTCTGTCAGTCTGTCAGTCTGTCAGTCTGTCAGTCTGTCAGTCTGTCAGTCTGTCAGTCTGTCAGTCTGTCAGTCTGTCAGTCTGTCAGTCTGTCAGTCTGTCAGTCTGTCAGTCTGTCAGTCTGTCAGTCTGTCAGTCTGTCAGTCTGTCAGTCTGTCAGTCTGTCAGTCTGTCAGTCTGTCAGTCTGTCAGTCTGTCAGTCTGTCAGTCTGTCAGTCTGTCAGTCTGTCAGTCTGTCAGTCTGTCAGTCTGTCAGTCTGTCAGTCTGTCAGTCTGTCAGTCTGTCAGTCTGTCAGTCTGTCAGTCTGTCAGTCTGTCAGTCTGTCAGTCTGTCAGTCTGTCAGTCTGTCAGTCTGTCAGTCTGTCAGTCTGTCAGTCTGTCAGTCTGTCAGTCTGTCAGTCTGTCAGTCTGTCAGTCTGTCAGTCTGTCAGTCTGTCAGTCTGTCAGTCTGTCAGTCTGTCAGTCTGTCAGTCTGTCAGTCTGTCAGTCTGTCAGTCTGTCAGTCTGTCAGTCTGTCAGTCTGTCAGTCTGTCAGTCTGTCAGTCTGTCAGTCTGTCAGTCTGTCAGTCTGTCAGTCTGTCAGTCTGTCAGTCTGTCAGTCTGTCAGTCTGTCAGTCTGTCAGTCTGTCAGTCTGTCAGTCTGTCAGTCTGTCAGTCTGTCAGTCTGTCAGTCTGTCAGTCTGTCAGTCTGTCAGTCTGTCAGTCTGTCAGTCTGTCAGTCTGTCAGTCTGTCAGTCTGTCAGTCTGTCAGTCTGTCAGTCTGTCAGTCTGTCAGTCTGTCAGTCTGTCAGTCTGTCAGTCTGTCAGTCTGTCAGTCTGTCAGTCTGTCAGTCTGTCAGTCTGTCAGTCTGTCAGTCTGTCAGTCTGTCAGTCTGTCAGTCTGTCAGTCTGTCAGTCTGTCAGTCTGTCAGTCTGTCAGTCTGTCAGTCTGTCAGTCTGTCAGTCTGTCAGTCTGTCAGTCTGTCAGTCTGTCAGTCTGTCAGTCTGTCAGTCTGTCAGTCTGTCAGTCTGTCAGTCAGTCTGTCAGTCTGTCAGTCTGTCAGTCTGTCAGTCTGTCAGTCTGTCAGTCTGTCAGTCTGTCAGTCTGTCAGTCTGTCAGTCTGTCAGTCTGTCAGTCTGTCAGTCTGTCAGTCTGTCAGTCTGTCAGTCTGTCAGTCTGTCAGTCTGTCAGTCTGTCAGTCTGTCAGTCTGTCAGTCTGTCAGTCTGTCAGTCTGTCAGTCTGTCAGTCTGTCAGTCTGTCAGTCTGTCAGTCTGTCAGTCTGTCAGTCTGTCAGTCTGTCAGTCTGTCAGTCTGTCAGTCTGTCAGTCTGTCAGTCTGTCAGTCTGTCAGTCTGTCAGTCTGTCAGTCTGTCAGTCTGTCAGTCTGTCAGTCTGTCAGTCTGTCAGTCTGTCAGTCTGTCAGTCTGTCAGTCTGTCAGTCTGTCAGTCTGTCAGTCTGTCAGTCTGTCAGTCTGTCAGTCTGTCAGTCTGTCAGTCTGTCAGTCTGTCAGTCTGTCAGTCTGTCAGTCTGTCAGTCTGTCAGTCTGTCAGTCTGTCAGTCTGTCAGTCTGTCAGTCTGTCAGTCTGTCAGTCTGTCAGTCTGTCAGTCTGTCAGTCTGTCAGTCTGTCAGTCTGTCAGTCTGTCAGTCTGTCAGTCTGTCAGTCTGTCAGTCTGTCAGTCTGTCAGTCTGTCAGTCTGTCAGTCTGTCAGTCTGTCAGTCTGTCAGTCTGTCAGTCTGTCAGTCTGTCAGTCTGTCAGTCTGTCAGTCTGTCAGTCTGTCAGTCTGTCAGTCTGTCAGTCTGTCAGTCTGTCAGTCTGTCAGTCTGTCAGTCTGTCAGTCTGTCAGTCTGTCAGTCTGTCAGTCTGTCAGTCTGTCAGTCTGTCAGTCTGTCAGTCTGTCAGTCTGTCAGTCTGTCAGTCTGTCAGTCTGTCAGTCTGTCAGTCTGTCAGTCTGTCAGTCTGTCAGTCTGTCAGTCTGTCAGTCTGTCAGTCTGTCAGTCTGTCAGTCTGTCAGTCTGTCAGTCTGTCAGTCTGTCAGTCTGTCAGTCTGTCAGTCTGTCAGTCTGTCAGTCTGTCAGTCTGTCAGTCTGTCAGTCTGTCAGTCTGTCAGTCTGTCAGTCTGTCAGTCTGTCAGTCTGTCAGTCTGTCAGTCTGTCAGTCTGTCAGTCTGTCAGTCTGTCAGTCTGTCAGTCTGTCAGTCTGTCAGTCTGTCAGTCTGTCACTCTGTCAGTCAGTCTGTCAGTCTGTCAGTCTGTCAGTCTGTCAGTCTGTCAGTCTGTCAGTCTGTCAGTCTGTCAGTCTGTCAGTCTGTCAGTCTGTCAGTCTGTCAGTCTGTCAGTCTGTCAGTCTGTCAGTCTGTCAGTCTGTCAGTCTGTCAGTCTGTCAGTCTGTCAGTCTGTCAGTCTGTCAGTCTGTCAGTCTGTCAGTCTGTCAGTCTGTCAGTCTGTCAGTCTGTCAGTCTGTCAGTCTGTCAGTCTGTCAGTCTGTCAGTCTGTCAGTCTGTCAGTCTGTCAGTCTGTCAGTCTGTCAGTCTGTCAGTCTGTCAGTCTGTCAGTCTGTCAGTCTGTCAGTCTGTCAGTCTGTCAGTCTGTCAGTCTGTCAGTCTGTCAGTCTGTCAGTCTGTCAGTCTGTCAGTCTGTCAGTCTGTCAGTCTGTCAGTCTGTCAGTCTGTCAGTCTGTCAGTCTGTCAGTCTGTCAGTCTGTCAGTCTGTCAGTCTGTCAGTCTGTCAGTCTGTCAGTCTGTCAGTCTGTCAGTCTGTCAGTCTGTCAGTCTGTCAGTCTGTCAGTCTGTCAGTCTGTCAGTCTGTCAGTCTGTCAGTCTGTCAGTCTGTCAGTCTGTCAGTCTGTCAGTCTGTCAGTCTGTCAGTCTGTCAGTCTGTCAGTCTGTCAGTCTGTCAGTCTGTCAGTCTGTCAGTCTGTCAGTCTGTCAGTCTGTCAGTCTGTCAGTCTGTCAGTCTGTCAGTCTGTCAGTCTGTCAGTCTGTCAGTCTGTCAGTCTGTCAGTCTGTCAGTCTGTCAGTCTGTCAGTCTGTCAGTCTGTCAGTCTGTCAGTCTGTCAGTCTGTCAGTCTGTCAGTCTGTCAGTCTGTCAGTCTGTCAGTCTGTCAGTCTGTCAGTCTGTCAGTCTGTCAGTCTGTCAGTCTGTCAGTCTGTCAGTCTGTCAGTCTGTCAGTCTGTCAGTCTGTCAGTCTGTCAGTCTGTCAGTCTGTCAGTCTGTCAGTCTGTCAGTCTGTCAGTCTGTCAGTCTGTCAGTCTGTCAGTCTGTCAGTCTGTCAGTCTGTCAGTCTGTCAGTCTGTCAGTCTGTCAGTCTGTCAGTCTGTCAGTCTGTCAGTCTGTCAGTCTGTCAGTCTGTCAGTCTGTCAGTCTGTCAGTCTGTCAGTCTGTCAGTCTGTCAGTCTGTCAGTCTGTCAGTCTGTCAGTCTGTCAGTCTGTCAGTCTGTCAGTCTGTCAGTCTGTCAGTCTGTCAGTCTGTCAGTCTGTCAGTCTGTCAGTCTGTCAGTCTGTCAGTCTGTCAGTCTGTCAGTCTGTCAGTCTGTCAGTCTGTCAGTCTGTCAGTCTGTCAGTCTGTCAGTCTGTCAGTCTGTCAGTCTGTCAGTCTGTCAGTCTGTCAGTCTGTCAGTCTGTCAGTCTGTCAGTCTGTCAGTCTGTCAGTCTGTCAGTCTGTCAGTCTGTCAGTCTGTCAGTCTGTCAGTCTGTCAGTCTGTCAGTCTGTCAGTCTGTCAGTCTGTCAGTCTGTCAGTCTGTCAGTCTGTCAGTCTGTCAGTCTGTCAGTCTGTCAGTCTGTCAGTCTGTCAGTCTGTCAGTCTGTCAGTCTGTCAGTCTGTCAGTCTGTCAGTCTGTCAGTCTGTCAGTCTGTCAGTCTGTCAGTCTGTCAGTCTGTCAGTCTGTCAGTCTGTCAGTCTGTCAGTCTGTCAGTCTGTCAGTCTGTCAGTCTGTCAGTCTGTCAGTCTGTCAGTCTGTCAGTCTGTCAGTCTGTCAGTCTGTCAGTCTGTCAGTCTGTCAGTCTGTCAGTCTGTCAGTCTGTCAGTCTGTCAGTCTGTCAGTCTGTCAGTCTGTCAGTCTGTCAGTCTGTCAGTCTGTCAGTCTGTCAGTCTGTCAGTCTGTCAGTCTGTCAGTCTGTCAGTCTGTCAGTCTGTCAGTCTGTCAGTCAGTCTGTCAGTCTGTCAGTCTGTCAGTCTGTCAGTCAGTGTCAGTCTGTCAGTCTGTCAGTCTGTCAGTCTGTCAGTCTGTCAGTCTGTCAGTCTGTCAGTCTGTCAGTCTGTGTCAGTCTGTCAGTCTGTCAGTCTGTCAGTCTGTCAGTCTGTCAGTCTGTCAGTCTGTCAGTCTGTCAGTCTGTCAGTCTGTCAGTCTGTCAGTCTGTCAGTCTGTCAGTCTGTCAGTCTGTCAGTCTGTCAGTCTGTCAGTCTGTCAGTCTGTCAGTCTGTCAGTCTGTCAGTCTGTCAGTCTGTCAGTCTGTCAGTCTGTCAGTCTGTCAGTCTGTCAGTCTGTCAGTCTGTCAGTCTGTCAGTCTGTCAGTCTGTCAGTCTGTCAGTCTGTCAGTCTGTCAGTCTGTCAGTCTGTCAGTCTGTCAGTCTGTCAGTCTGTCAGTCTGTCAGTCTGTCAGTCTGTCAGTCTGTCAGTCTGTCAGTCTGTCAGTCTGTCAGTCTGTCAGTCTGTCAGTCTGTCAGTCTGTCAGTCTGTCAGTCTGTCAGTCTGTCAGTCTGTCAGTCTGTCAGTCTGTCAGTCTGTCAGTCTGTCAGTCTGTCAGTCTGTCAGTCTGTCAGTCTGTCAGTCTGTCAGTCTGTCAGTCTGTCAGTCTGTCAGTCTGTCAGTCTGTCAGTCTGTCAGTCTGTCAGTCTGTCAGTCTGTCAGTCTGTCAGTCTGTCAGTCTGTCAGTCTGTCAGTCTGTCAGTCTGTCAGTCTGTCAGTCTGTCAGTCTGTCAGTCTGTCAGTCTGTCAGTCTGTCAGTCTGTCAGTCTGTCAGTCTGTCAGTCTGTCACTCTGTCACTCTGTCAGTCTGTCAGTCTGTCACTCTGTCAGTCTGTCACTCTGTCAGTCTATCAGTCTGTCAGTCTGTCAGTCTGTCAGTCTGTCAGTCTGTCAGTCTGTCAGTCTGTCAGTCTGTCAGTCTGTCAGTCTGTCAGTCTGTCAGTCTGTCAGTCTGTCAGTCTGTCAGTCTGTCTGTCAGTCTGTCAGTCTGTCAGTCTGTCAGTCTGTCAGTCTGTCAGTCTGTCAGTCTGTCAGTCTGTCAGTCTGTCAGTCTGTCAGTCTGTCAGTCTGTCAGTCTGTCAGTCTGTCAGTCTGTCAGTCTGTCAGTCTGTCAGTCTGTCAGTCTGTCAGTCTGTCAGTCTGTCAGTCTGTCAGTCTGTCTGTCAGTCTGTCAGTCTGTCAGTCTGTCAGTCTGTCAGTCTGTCAGTCTGTCAGTCTGTCAGTCTGTCAGTCTGTCAGTCTGTCAGTCTGTCAGTCTGTCAGTCTGTCAGTCTGTCAGTCTGTCAGTCTGTCAGTCTGTCAGTCTGTCAGTCTGTCAGTCTGTCAGTCTGTCAGTCTGTCAGTCTGTCAGTCTGTCAGTCTGTCAGTCTGTCAGTCTGTCAGTCTGTCAGTCTGTCAGTCTGTCAGTCTGTCAGTCTGTCAGTCTGTCAGTCTGTCAGTCTGTCAGTCTGTCAGTCTGTCAGTCTGTCAGTCTGTCAGTCTGTCAGTCTGTCAGTCTGTCAGTCTGTCAGTCTGTCAGTCTGTCAGTCTGTCAGTCTGTCAGTCTGTCAGTCTGTCAGTCTGTCAGTCTGTCAGTCTGTCAGTCTGTCAGTCTGTCAGTCTGTCAGTCTGTCAGTCTGTCAGTCTGTCAGTCTGTCAGTCTGTCAGTCTGTCAGTCTGTCAGTCTGTCAGTCTGTCAGTCTGTCAGTCTGTCAGTCTGTCAGTCTGTCAGTCTGTCAGTCTGTCAGTCTGTCAGTCTGTCAGTCTGTCAGTCTGTCAGTCTGTCAGTCTGTCAGTCTGTCAGTCTGTCAGTCTGTCAGTCTGTCAGTCTGTCAGTCTGTCAGTCTGTCAGTCTGTCAGTCTGTCAGTCTGTCAGTCTGTCAGTCTGTCAGTCTGTCAGTCTGTCAGTCTGTCAGTCTGTCAGTCTGTCAGTCTGTCAGTCTGTCAGTCTGTCAGTCTGTCAGTCTGTCAGTCTGTCAGTCTGTCAGTCTGTCAGTCTGTCAGTCTGTCAGTCTGTCAGTCTGTCAGTCTGTCAGTCTGTCAGTCTGTCAGTCTGTCAGTCTGTCAGTCTGTCAGTCTGTCAGTCTGTCAGTCTGTCAGTCTGTCAGTCTGTCAGTCTGTCAGTCTGTCAGTCTGTCAGTCTGTCAGTCTGTCAGTCTGTCAGTCTGTCAGTCTGTCAGTCTGTCAGTCTGTCAGTCTGTCAGTCTGTCAGTCTGTCAGTCTGTCAGTCTGTCAGTCTGTCAGTCTGTCAGTCTGTCAGTCTGTCAGTCTGTCAGTCTGTCAGTCTGTCAGTCTGTCAGTCTGTCAGTCTGTCAGTCTGTCAGTCTGTCAGTCTGTCAGTCTGTCAGTCTGTCAGTCTGTCAGTCTGTCAGTCTGTCAGTCTGTCAGTCTGTCAGTCTGTCAGTCTGTCAGTCTGTCAGTCTGTCAGTCTGTCAGTCTGTCAGTCTGTCAGTCTGTCAGTCTGTCAGTCTGTCAGTCTGTCAGTCTGTCAGTCTGTCAGTCTGTCAGTCTGTCAGTCTGTCAGTCTGTCAGTCTGTCAGTCTGTCAGTCTGTCAGTCTGTCAGTCTGTCAGTCTGTCAGTCTGTCAGTCTGTCAGTCTGTCAGTCTGTCAGTCTGTCAGTCTGTCAGTCTGTCAGTCTGTCAGTCTGTCAGTCTGTCAGTCTGTCAGTCTGTCAGTCTGTCAGTCTGTCAGTCTGTCAGTCTGTCAGTCTGTCAGTCTGTCAGTCTGTCAGTCTGTCAGTCTGTCAGTCTGTCAGTCTGTCAGTCTGTCAGTCTGTCAGTCTGTCAGTCTGTCAGTCTGTCAGTCTGTCAGTCTGTCAGTCTGTCAGTCTGTCAGTCTGTCAGTCTGTCAGTCTGTCAGTCTGTCAGTCTGTCAGTCTGTCAGTCTGTCAGTCTGTCAGTCTGTCAGTCTGTCAGTCTGTCAGTCTGTCAGTCTGTCAGTCTGTCAGTCTGTCAGTCTGTCAGTCTGTCAGTCTGTCAGTCTGTCAGTCTGTCAGTCTGTCAGTCTGTCAGTCTGTCAGTCTGTCAGTCTGTCAGTCTGTCAGTCTGTCAGTCTGTCAGTCTGTCAGTCTGTCAGTCTGTCAGTCTGTCAGTCTGTCAGTCTGTCAGTCTGTCAGTCTGTCAGTCTGTCAGTCTGTCAGTCTGTCAGTCTGTCAGTCTGTCAGTCTGTCAGTCTGTCAGTCTGTCAGTCTGTCAGTCTGTCAGTCTGTCAGTCTGTCAGTCTGTCAGTCTGTCAGTCTGTCAGTCTGTCAGTCTGTCAGTCTGTCAGTCTGTCAGTCTGTCAGTCTGTCAGTCTGTCAGTCTGTCAGTCTGTCAGTCTGTCAGTCTGTCAGTCTGTCAGTCTGTCAGTCTGTCAGTCTGTCAGTCTGTCAGTCTGTCAGTCTGTCAGTCTGTCAGTCTGTCAGTCTGTCAGTCTGTCAGTCTGTCAGTCTGTCAGTCTGTCAGTCTGTCAGTCTGTCAGTCTGTCAGTCTGTCAGTCTGTCAGTCTGTCAGTCTGTCAGTCTGTCAGTCTGTCAGTCTGTCAGTCTGTCAGTCTGTCAGTCTGTCAGTCTGTCAGTCTGTCAGTCTGTCAGTCTGTCAGTCTGTCAGTCTGTCAGTCTGTCAGTCTGTCAGTCTGTCAGTCTGTCAGTCTGTCAGTCTGTCAGTCTGTCAGTCTGTCAGTCTGTCAGTCTGTCAGTCTGTCAGTCTGTCAGTCTGTCAGTCTGTCAGTCTGTCAGTCTGTCAGTCTGTCAGTCTGTCAGTCTGTCAGTCTGTCAGTCTGTCAGTCTGTCAGTCTGTCAGTCTGTCAGTCTGTCAGTCTGTCAGTCTGTCAGTCTGTCAGTCTGTCAGTCTGTCAGTCTGTCAGTCTGTCAGTCTGTCAGTCTGTCAGTCTGTCAGTCTGTCAGTCTGTCAGTCTGTCAGTCTGTCAGTCTGTCAGTCTGTCAGTCTGTCAGTCTGTCAGTCTGTCAGTCTGTCAGTCTGTCAGTCTGTCAGTCTGTCAGTCTGTCAGTCTGTCAGTCTGTCAGTCTGTCAGTCTGTCAGTCTGTCAGTCTGTCAGTCTGTCAGTCTGTCAGTCTGTCAGTCTGTCAGTCTGTCAGTCTGTCAGTCTGTCAGTCTGTCAGTCTGTCAGTCTGTCAGTCTGTCAGTCTGTCAGTCTGTCAGTCTGTCAGTCTGTCAGTCTGTCAGTCTGTCAGTCTGTCAGTCTGTCAGTCTGTCAGTCTGTCAGTCTGTCAGTCTGTCAGTCTGTCAGTCTGTCAGTCTGTCAGTCTGTCAGTCTGTCAGTCTGTCAGTCTGTCAGTCTGTCAGTCTGTCAGTCTGTCAGTCTGTCAGTCTGTCAGTCTGTCAGTCTGTCAGTCTGTCAGTCTGTCAGTCTGTCAGTCTGTCAGTCTGTCAGTCTGTCAGTCTGTCAGTCTGTCAGTCTGTCAGTCTGTCAGTCTGTCAGTCTGTCAGTCTGTCAGTCTGTCAGTCTGTCAGTCTGTCAGTCTGTCAGTCTGTCAGTCTGTCAGTCTGTCAGTCTGTCAGTCTGTCAGTCTGTCAGTCTGTCAGTCTGTCAGTCTGTCAGTCTGTCAGTCTGTCAGTCTGTCAGTCTGTCAGTCTGTCAGTCTGTCAGTCTGTCAGTCTGTCAGTCTGTCAGTCTGTCAGTCTGTCAGTCTGTCAGTCTGTCAGTCTGTCAGTCTGTCAGTCTGTCAGTCTGTCAGTCTGTCAGTCTGTCAGTCTGTCAGTCTGTCAGTCTGTCAGTCTGTCAGTCTGTCAGTCTGTCAGTCTGTCAGTCTGTCAGTCTGTCAGTCTGTCAGTCTGTCAGTCTGTCAGTCTGTCAGTCTGTCAGTCTGTCAGTCTGTCAGTCTGTCAGTCTGTCAGTCTGTCAGTCTGTCAGTCTGTCAGTCTGTCAGTCTGTCAGTCTGTCAGTCTGTCAGTCTGTCAGTCTGTCAGTCTGTCAGTCTGTCAGTCTGTCAGTCTGTCAGTCTGTCAGTCTGTCAGTCTGTCAGTCTGTCAGTCTGTCAGTCTGTCAGTCTGTCAGTCTGTCAGTCTGTCAGTCTGTCAGTCTGTCAGTCTGTCAGTCTGTCAGTCTGTCAGTCTGTCAGTCTGTCAGTCTGTCAGTCTGTCAGTCTGTCAGTCTGTCAGTCTGTCAGTCTGTCAGTCTGTCAGTCTGTCAGTCTGTCAGTCTGTCAGTCTGTCAGTCTGTCAGTCTGTCAGTCTGTCAGTCTGTCAGTCTGTCAGTCTGTCAGTCTGTCAGTCTGTCAGTCTGTCAGTCTGTCAGTCTGTCAGTCTGTCAGTCTGTCAGTCTGTCAGTCTGTCAGTCTGTCAGTCTGTCAGTCTGTCAGTCTGTCAGTCTGTCAGTCTGTCAGTCTGTCAGTCTGTCAGTCTGTCAGTCTGTCAGTCTGTCAGTCTGTCAGTCTGTCAGTCTGTCAGTCTGTCAGTCTGTCAGTCTGTCAGTCTGTCAGTCTGTCAGTCTGTCAGTCTGTCAGTCTGTCAGTCTGTCTGTCAGTCTGTCAGTCTGTCAGTCTGTCTGTCAGTCTGTCAGTCAGTCTGTCAGTCTGTCAGTCTGTCAGTCTGTCAGTCTGTCAGTCTGTCAGTCTGTCAGTCTGTCAGTCTGTCAGTCTGTCAGTCTGTCAGTCTGTCAGTCTGTCAGTCTGTCAGTCTGTCAGTCTGTCAGTCTGTCAGTCTGTCAGTCTGTCAGTCTGTCAGTCTGTCAGTCTGTCAGTCTGTCAGTCTGTCAGTCTGTCAGTCTGTCAGTCTGTCAGTCTGTCAGTCTGTCAGTCTGTCAGTCTGTCAGTCTGTCAGTCTGTCAGTCTGTCAGTCTGTCAGTCTGTCAGTCTGTCAGTCTGTCAGTCTGTCAGTCTGTCAGTCTGTCAGTCTGTCAGTCTGTCAGTCTGTCAGTCTGTCAGTCTGTCAGTCTGTCAGTCTGTCAGTCTGTCAGTCTGTCAGTCTGTCAGTCTGTCAGTCTGTCAGTCTGTCAGTCTGTCAGTCTGTCAGTCTGTCAGTCTGTCAGTCTGTCAGTCTGTCAGTCTGTCAGTCTGTCAGTCTGTCAGTCTGTCAGTCTGTCAGTCTGTCAGTCTGTCAGTCTGTCAGTCTGTCAGTCTGTCAGTCTGTCAGTCTGTCAGTCTGTCAGTCTGTCAGTCTGTCAGTCTGTCAGTCTGTCAGTCTGTCAGTCTGTCAGTCTGTCAGTCTGTCAGTCTGTCAGTCTGTCAGTCTGTCAGTCTGTCAGTCTGTCAGTCTGTCAGTCTGTCAGTCTGTCAGTCTGTCAGTCTGTCAGTCTGTCAGTCTGTCAGTCTGTCAGTCTGTCAGTCTGTCAGTCTGTCAGTCTGTCAGTCTGTCAGTCTGTCAGTCTGTCAGTCTGTCAGTCTGTCAGTCTGTCAGTCTGTCAGTCTGTCAGTCTGTCAGTCTGTCAGTCTGTCAGTCTGTCAGTCTGTCAGTCTGTCAGTCTGTCAGTCTGTCAGTCTGTCAGTCTGTCAGTCTGTCAGTCTGTCAGTCTGTCAGTCTGTCAGTCTGTCAGTCTGTCAGTCTGTCAGTCTGTCAGTCTGTCAGTCTGTCAGTCTGTCAGTCTGTCAGTCTGTCAGTCTGTCAGTCTGTCAGTCTGTCAGTCTGTCAGTCTGTCAGTCTGTCAGTCTGTCAGTCTGTCAGTCTGTCAGTCTGTCAGTCTGTCAGTCTGTCAGTCTGTCAGTCTGTCAGTCTGTCAGTCTGTCAGTCTGTCAGTCTGTCAGTCTGTCAGTCTGTCAGTCTGTCAGTCTGTCAGTCTGTCAGTCTGTCAGTCTGTCAGTCTGTCAGTCTGTCAGTCTGTCAGTCTGTCAGTCTGTCAGTCTGTCAGTCTGTCAGTCTGTCAGTCTGTCAGTCTGTCAGTCTGTCAGTCTGTCAGTCTGTCAGTCTGTCAGTCTGTCAGTCTGTCAGTCTGTCAGTCTGTCAGTCTGTCAGTCTGTCAGTCTGTCAGTCTGTCAGTCTGTCAGTCTGTCAGTCTGTCAGTCTGTCAGTCTGTCAGTCTGTCAGTCTGTCAGTCTGTCAGTCTGTCAGTCTGTCAGTCTGTCAGTCTGTCAGTCTGTCAGTCTGTCAGTCTGTCAGTCTGTCAGTCTGTCAGTCTGTCAGTCTGTCAGTCTGTCAGTCTGTCAGTCTGTCAGTCTGTCAGTCTGTCAGTCTGTCAGTCTGTCAGTCTGTCAGTCTGTCAGTCTGTCAGTCTGTCAGTCTGTCAGTCTGTCAGTCTGTCAGTCTGTCAGTCTGTCAGTCTGTCAGTCTGTCAGTCTGTCAGTCTGTCAGTCTGTCAGTCTGTCAGTCTGTCAGTCTGTCAGTCTGTCAGTCTGTCAGTCTGTCAGTCTGTCAGTCTGTCAGTCTGTCAGTCTGTCAGTCTGTCAGTCTGTCAGTCTGTCAGTCTGTCAGTCTGTCAGTCTGTCAGTCTGTCAGTCTGTCAGTCTGTCAGTCTGTCAGTCTGTCAGTCTGTCAGTCTGTCAGTCTGTCAGTCTGTCAGTCTGTCAGTCTGTCAGTCTGTCAGTCTGTCAGTCTGTCAGTCTGTCAGTCTGTCAGTCTGTCAGTCTGTCAGTCTGTCAGTCTGTCAGTCTGTCAGTCTGTCAGTCTGTCAGTCTGTCAGTCTGTCAGTCTGTCAGTCTGTCAGTCTGTCAGTCTGTCAGTCTGTCAGTCTGTCAGTCTGTCAGTCTGTCAGTCTGTCAGTCTGTCAGTCTGTCAGTCTGTCAGTCTGTCAGTCTGTCAGTCTGTCAGTCTGTCAGTCTGTCAGTCTGTCAGTCTGTCAGTCTGTCAGTCTGTCAGTCTGTCAGTCTGTCAGTCTGTCAGTCTGTCAGTCTGTCAGTCTGTCAGTCTGTCAGTCTGTCAGTCTGTCAGTCTGTCAGTCTGTCAGTCTGTCAGTCTGTCAGTCTGTCAGTCTGTCAGTCTGTCAGTCTGTCAGTCTGTCAGTCTGTCAGTCTGTCAGTCTGTCAGTCTGTCAGTCTGTCAGTCTGTCAGTCTGTCAGTCTGTCAGTCTGTCAGTCTGTCAGTCTGTCAGTCTGTCAGTCTGTCAGTCTGTCAGTCTGTCAGTCTGTCAGTCTGTCAGTCTGTCAGTCTGTCAGTCTGTCAGTCTGTCAGTCTGTCAGTCTGTCAGTCTGTCAGTCTGTCAGTCTGTCAGTCTGTCAGTCTGTCAGTCTGTCAGTCTGTCAGTCTGTCAGTCTGTCAGTCTGTCAGTCTGTCAGTCTGTCAGTCTGTCAGTCTGTCAGTCTGTCAGTCTGTCAGTCTGTCAGTCTGTCAGTCTGTCAGTCTGTCAGTCTGTCAGTCTGTCAGTCTGTCAGTCTGTCAGTCTGTCAGTCTGTCAGTCTGTCAGTCTGTCAGTCTGTCAGTCTGTCAGTCTGTCAGTCTGTCAGTCTGTCAGTCTGTCAGTCTGTCAGTCTGTCAGTCTGTCAGTCTGTCAGTCTGTCAGTCTGTCAGTCTGTCAGTCTGTCAGTCTGTCAGTCTGTCAGTCTGTCAGTCTGTCAGTCTGTCAGTCTGTCAGTCTGTCAGTCTGTCAGTCTGTCAGTCTGTCAGTCTGTCAGTCTGTCAGTCTGTCAGTCTGTCAGTCTGTCAGTCTGTCAGTCTGTCAGTCTGTCAGTCTGTCAGTCTGTCAGTCTGTCAGTCTGTCAGTCTGTCAGTCTGTCAGTCTGTCAGTCTGTCAGTCTGTCAGTCTGTCAGTCTGTCAGTCTGTCAGTCTGTCAGTCTGTCAGTCTGTCAGTCTGTCAGTCTGTCAGTCTGTCAGTCTGTCAGTCTGTCAGTCTGTCAGTCTGTCAGTCTGTCAGTCTGTCAGTCTGTCAGTCTGTCAGTCTGTCAGTCTGTCAGTCTGTCAGTCTGTCAGTCTGTCAGTCTGTCAGTCTGTCAGTCTGTCAGTCTGTCAGTCTGTCAGTCTGTCAGTCTGTCAGTCTGTCAGTCTGTCAGTCTGTCAGTCTGTCAGTCTGTCAGTCTGTCAGTCTGTCAGTCTGTCAGTCTGTCAGTCTGTCAGTCTGTCAGTCTGTCAGTCTGTCAGTCTGTCAGTCTGTCAGTCTGTCAGTCTGTCAGTCTGTCAGTCTGTCAGTCTGTCAGTCTGTCAGTCTGTCAGTCTGTCAGTCTGTCAGTCTGTCAGTCTGTCAGTCTGTCAGTCTGTCAGTCTGTCAGTCTGTCAGTCTGTCAGTCTGTCAGTCTGTCAGTCTGTCAGTCTGTCAGTCTGTCAGTCTGTCAGTCTGTCAGTCTGTCAGTCTGTCAGTCTGTCAGTCTGTCAGTCTGTCAGTCTGTCAGTCTGTCAGTCTGTCAGTCTGTCAGTCTGTCAGTCTGT
>CAJVCO010000408.1:0-19744 GCA_910595825.1 Philhelius pedissequus | reverse complement strand
AAGAATAATGTATAAATAAATTATAATTTTCTTATAGTGGAATGCCTTATGTTATTTTTTATACTAAAAATGTATAAATGCATTTAAAACCAATTTTTTCCTAAATATTCCGTATTTTAAAATTTTTACTGCATGCTTGTTTCCAAAATTGTATTTATTTAACTTCTTTTATTTGCTCCCAAATTTTTTTTATTTCTTTGTAGTATTTGTATTTAAGTTGGTGGTGGTTTTATTTTTTTATTTTTACCGTGAAATGGGAGGGGGGTGAAAGTGTGTGTGTTTTTTGCGTATTTTTGTTAGCAAATGCTAGCTGTATGGTAAATGGTAATTAAAACTGTATGTTCCGGTGTCAGTGTTATTTTGTGTTATTTCGTGGGAGTGTATTTTGATGTTTAGTTTCAAAATGCTTTCAAATTCTATGTTTGTGTGTGTTTGTACAGTTTTTAATTCTATTTTATAATATGTTCTAATGTTACTTTTAAAATAATTGATCGTAATAAAATGTTCAGTATTTTCAAGTTAAGAATATTTATACAATTCGAGTTTCATTTTAATTAATGTTTAAAAAATAATCTGTGTTTTTAATTATTTGATGATAAAAAAATGTATACGCTATAAGATCTTAAATAGCTAATAATTTATTTCTTCTAGCAATGACTTGTTTCGTAGAAAATTTTGTTGCGTTGTTTTTAATTTTTGAAATGTATTAAAATTTTTGTTTTTGTTTTCTTTGTACTCTTGGTTCCGAAATTAGTTCTGATTTTGTTTTTAGATTAATTGTTTTATTTTTGCTTGACTTTATTTATTTTTAAGTTGTTTTGGTTTCCAAATTTTTAAAAAATTCTTTGTTAAGCTGTTAAATTCTTGTTTCAGTTATTATAATTTTTATTTTTATAATTTAAAAAAAAATAATTGTCCGTTCTATTGGGTAATAAACTGAAAGTGGTTAAGTTTTGTATATTGGATTCTATTGCTCAATTTTTTATGGTTAAGTTAATAATATATCTTGGTCTATTGTGATTTTAAATTATGATGATTGGACCTAAAATTAGAACAGAATTAAGGTATTATTAATTGCTACTGGAAAATAAATGCCTCATGTGAAGTAGTAATAGTAATATTAAAATTCCGTCAGATTTGAATGCTTTGCAGATAAGCTAAATTAAATTAAATTAAATTAAATTAAATTAAATTAAATTAAATTAAATTAAATTAAATTAAATTAAATTAAATTAAATTAAATTAAATTAAACTAATTTAAATTAAATTAAATTAAATTAAATTAAATTAAATTAAATTAAATTAAATTAAATTAAATTAAATTAAATTAAATTAAATTAAATTAAATTAAATTAAATTAAATTAAATTAAATTAAATTAAATTAAATTAAATTAAATTAAATTAAATTAAATTAAATTAAATTAAATTAAATTAAATTAAATTAAATTAAATTAAATTAAATTAAATTAAATTAAATTAAATTAAATTAAATTAAATTAAATTAAATTAAATTAAATTAAATTAAATTAAATTAAATTAAATTAAATTAAATTAAATTAAATTAAATTAAATTAAATTAAATTAAATTAAATTAAATTAAATTAAATTAAATTAAATTAAATTAAATTAAATTAAATTAAATTAAATTAAATTAAATTAAATTAAATTAAATTAAATTAAATTAAATTAAATTAAATTAAATTAAATTAAATTAAATTAAATTAAATTAAATTAAATTAAATTAAATTAAATTAAATTAAATTAAATTAAATTAAATTAAATTAAATTAAATTAAATTAAATTAAATTAAATTAAATTAAATTAAATTAAATTAAATTAAATTAAATTAAATTAAATTAAATTAAATTAAATTAAATTAAATTAAATTAAATTAAATTAAATTAAATTAAATTAAATTAAATTAAATTAAATTAAATTAAATTAAATTAAATTAAATTAAATTAAATTAAATTAAATTAAATTAAATTAAATTAAATTAAATTAAATTAAATTAAATTAAATTAAATTAAATTAAATTAAATTAAATTAAATTAAATTAAATTAAATTAAATTAAATTAAATTAAATTAAATTAAATTAAATTAAATTAAATTAAATTAAATTAAATTAAATTAAATTAAATTAAATTAAATTAAATTAAATTAAATTAAATTAAATTAAATTAAATTAAATTAAATTAAATTAAATTAAATTAAATTAAATTAAATTAAATTAAATTAAATTAAATTAAATTAAATTAAATTAAATTAAATTAAATTAAATTAAATTAAATTAAATTAAATTAAATTAAATTAAATTAAATTAAATTAAATTAAATTAAATTAAATTAAATTAAATTAAATTAAATTAAATTAAATTAAATTAAATTAAATTAAATTAAATTAAATTAAATTAAATTAAATTAAATTAAATTAAATTAAATTAAATTAAATTAAATTAAATTAAATTAAATTAAATTAAATTAAATTAAATTAAATTAAATTAAATTAAATTAAATTAAATTAAATTAAATTAAATTAAATTAAATTAAATTAAATTAAATTAAATTAAATTAAATTAAATTAAATTAAATTAAATTAAATTAAATTAAATTAAATTAAAAATAAATTAAATTAAATTAAATTAAATTAAATTAAATTAAATTAAATTAAATTAAATTAACTTTAATTAAATTAAATTAAATTAAATTAAATTAAATTAAATTAAATTAAATTAAATTAAATTAAATTAAATTAAATTAAATTAAATTAAATTAAATTAAATTAAATTTAATTTAATTTAATTTAATTTAATTTAATTTAATTTAATTTAATTTAATTTAATTAAATTTAATTAAATTAAATTAAATTAAATTAAATTAAATTAAATTAAATTAAATTAAATTAAATTAAATTAAATTAAATTAAATTAAATTAAATTAAATTAAATTAAATTAAATTTAATTAAATTAAATTAAATTAAATTAAATCAAATTAAATTTAATTAAATTAATTAAATTAAATTGAATTAAATTAAATTAAATTAAATTAAATTAAATTAAATTAATTGTATATAAATTAAATTAAATTAAATTAAATTAAAAACTTGATGATAATTTTGGACCATGAATTAAGTCTTTTTTCACATTTATTGTTCATGATTGAAATGAAATTTTAATTAAAACGCATTGACCCTCGTTTTTCGCCGTTCCTTCGTTTTTCGCAAACGGCTTAATTACTATTATAACATTCTTCTCTTAGTTCACTTTATACATATATGTAAAAATGTATATAAATACGCTATTTTTTTCTATTTGTTGGTATCACTGGTTTACTTAAAACGCCCATTAGATTTCTCTTTTTCAATTATTTAAAAAAAAATCGTTTATAAATAAAAGGAAATACGAGTTAGGATAACAGAATTCGATTTTCGATTATAGTTGCAACAAAATGGCGCATACTTTTTTACATATTTCAAAAGATATCACATAAAAACTGATACATCCATAAGTAGTGAGGAGGGAAAATGTTATTCAATGGTAATTGGAAGAAAATAAAGTCAACATAATTTTGTAGAAAGTCAGGCAAATGCACTAAAGCATCTATTCTTCACTTTTACTTTTGTTCGATATTCGTGCATAAAATGAGTAAAGATGGCTTCAACGCACAAGTTTTGAGAAATTGAAAAAGACAAAGAAAAGGATAAGGCCAAAAAATAAAGAAAGAAATAATGTAACAAACGAATATCAAAAGCAAACACCTAATAAAACGCTGAGAATAAACAAAAACAACGAACAGGAATTTTACGGTCATCGAAAGACGTATCCAAAAACAAGTTTATTATTTTTGCATAATGGCGGTCATTTGTGATTTTTTTAAACCATTATATACACATATATTAATGTTCACAATCATGTTTCAAAGTTTCAGAAAACCGGAAACTTAATAATCTTAAATCCTTTTTAACTTGCTTATCAAACAATTTTTCACTGAAATCTTTTGACGGAATTTAAATATTTTCTTATTCACAATTTAGCACTTTTAAAATTTTTTAAACTTAAACTATTTTGAATAAAATTTATTAAATGGATTTTTTTAAATGTGGAATTTGAGAATAACTTGCATTTATTAATTGTATGGTTGAGAAGAATGGAAAAAAATGTTGCCGGAAAAATATTGTGTGTTGTATAACCCAGCTAAAGGCTTATTATGTTTTGTATTGCAATTTTTTAAGCTTGGCATAGTAGTCGGTTCCGACTTCATATAAAATCAGCAATCCCTATCCTAGTATTTGTGAATAAAGGTGAACAAATACATGCAGCAGCGGTTGAGTTTGTGTGTGTTTGTGAGGAAACTCAGATGGAAAACGAACATGCAATTGCAATTTTGGAAAATGCATCCACCAAGTCCCCCTTTGATGATACATCGTATATTGTGTAAGACTAGGCTTTACCTATACCATGTATCCCGTGCCAAGGACTTGCCTGCCCTTGTTCAAGGGGATACTCTCAATCACCCCTCTGACACAGACAAATATGGACAAGCCATCACCCACCTCGTGCCCATGTCAATACAAAAAAGGGGTATTTTATTCAACGACAAGCCAGAACAGCAAACTCCCAACTTGCAAGTAGTCATGCGAGCGACTTGAATGGCTCAAATTATGAACTCACCCCATAAACCAAGGATGCATTTTCACATTCAGTCTGACTGCATAGAGTTCAGGTACAATACTTTCGCACGCACATCACTCTTTCTGTATAGATATAGGCTGCACGGTGGTATCCCCTTCGTTCCCAGAAAGCTTTGCTTGCAGGTGAAATAAAAAAAACAACACCCTTTTTGTTTTCATGGGCAAATATAATGGCGGACAGTGTAGGTAGACCGACCCCTTGACATAAACCTTTGTGCGAATGATTCTCAGTGTATTTGTGTGGAAAATTTCGTTTTACGTAGCTACGTCAACGTACTTTGGAAATACGTATAAATGAAGTGCATTTTCTTACAGTAGGTCTGCTTTTATACTTCTGTAGGTCGTTCAATTGGTATATTGACATTTTACCTTTGTATGAAATGTGGGTGAGAATGGAGGCTTTAACGCAAAAGATTGCCGTTCACATATGTACGTCTGCAATATGCATTCACAAAGTTACGTCAGTATCGATACAAATCAAATTATACAATTGTTTTTGATCGTCGTATTTTAAAACACAGAGCGGCGCGTGTCGAAAAGATGCGATGGGGTCTCGTTTCTCTTTGTGTTTCTATTTTTAATTTCCTACGAATGCTAACAATATAGCCGACCAGTATGTAAGTACCTATCATCTAAAGATAGATTAGATATAGACTTTGTTCCATAACATTTTATCCTCCATTCAATTTTGTATTAATTATTTTTGTGTTTCCGTTTACTAGAAATGATTCAGAATAGCGCATAAAGCGTGGGGTCAAAAATAAACCATTTACCTAGTAGGTAAATATTAAATTTTATTATGGGCATAATTTTTTCAACTCTAGTATCCGAGAAAAAAATGATCTCTCTAAATTAGAATTTATGACAAGACTAGCTCGAATAGCCTAAGAATTGATTAACACTAAGATCCCCATTAAAAATGGAGATGATTTAAATAGACACTTCGCCAGAAAATTATTTTAACAATATATGAAGATAAATAATACTTTTGAATCGCCTACCTTTAGTTAATGAGATTTTATAAAATGACACATTTTTTAATTCGAATACTTATTTATAATAATATTATTCATTAGGCCATAATACTATTTAAACATATTTAAATATAAGTATGTACCCCACTTTAACTTCCGATATATATAGATACTATAGGATAAGACTTGTGTTTGAAAAAACAATCCAACTAGAGACTTTAATCAAACTTGACATTACGAAGATAGAGAACACCAAAAAGGTAGGTCCCGCAATTCCCGCTCTACAGCCTAAGCGGCTGAAGCGATGCCCTTGGTACTTAGGCTATTTAGGTGGCAGGCTCGATATATTTCTAAAAAATTAGCTCCCAAGATAACTGTATACCTACGATATAAATTTTTGGACAAACATGGTAAGCCTCAATTATCTTGAAAACGGCTGTAATGTATTGATAAAAAAAAATCAGCGTACCACAGTGGACATAGTCTACATGTTGGTCAATACAAAATTTTAATTGAAATGTTATTAACGGTACCTGCCATATAATCTTGTTTCGATTTTCTATCTATTTATCTCATGAACGGCTAAATGGATTTCGGTCGTTTTTTTTATACAGAATGTCCTTCAAATTCTAAATGATTTAAAAAAAAATAATTTATTTTTTGATTATTATTTTTGATTATTTTCGAAATCATGTTTTTAGGTTTATATTATTAATGGCATGCCTGTTGTTTTGTTTTTTCTTACTTTGCATTTCGCTGTTTCGCCCTTTCTTGCAACGATTTCTATTTAGTTCGTTTATAACTATTTATGTACTTCGTTTTTCAATCATTTCGCCCTACGATCACTTCGCATTTCTTTTTCCCATATTAATCGTTTTGTATTTCCGTTAAAAGTGCAATGAGATATTTAGGTCAAGCTTATGTCTCTAAAGGTTTATTTCGCATTTTGTTTCTAACAACAAACAAAATGCGAAATAAACCTTTAGAGACATAAGCTTGACCTAAATATCTCATTGAACTTTTAACTATTTATCATTGGCGTCTAATATAAAACTTTATAAAGGAATTTATGTTAATTCATTTTTTGTTTATACTTTTGTATAATGAAGGAATTATCTTATTTAAATAAAAAATTCAAATTCCCGGTTTATTATAATTTCGGTTTTTAAAATCCCGCTTAGCCCGGTTTGTATTTTGATAAATGGTACACGCATACTTTACATGCATACTCTCAAACTCGACCTTACCCCAAATCCTATAAATAGCCCAGGCAGGGGGGTTCGCTTACGCGCTGTTAGCGTGAATTTTAATGCCCTTGGTCTAGTTACATAATAAAAAAGAGTGTGTACAATTTTTTCTTTCGGAATTCTAAGTCATCTGCAACATATGTATGTATGTGTATTTCATTTCATTTTCATTTTATTTATTTCATTTGCATCTTGTACAATAGACTTAAGTCGTTTTGAGCAAAAGTTAAGTTAAATTACACTAAATAGCTATATAACTCAAAAAATCTAAGCTAGAATTTAAGATATTGAAAATTAAAAAAAAAATAATTAAGGACACAAAAATAATTGAATTTAACATTTCGCATTTCATTATTATTAAAACCAATTTAAAATTATATAATTAATTTTGAAATTAGTATATACTCGTTTAAATTGTAAGAAATTCAGTAAAATAAAATGCACGACTGGATAGTACAAACTTGGTCTTGTAGCTAACAACTTTAGTGTTACTGACTGATGCTGTTGGGATGTAGCTAGCCTATAGTTATCCTATGCAGATTTAAAGCCCATGTAGGTAATATTACTTTGATTCTTAGTAAATTTTCCAATAAGAGGTGTTATTTTGATATTCAAAGAAAAATTGCATTTTTGGAGACAAATGACCGGATGTTTATTTCATTATAAAGAGGAAGATATGCCGTTAATAATGGAACACAACATCAGCCAAATGGCCGCCAAGACCACGCTTACAGGACCATATCCTTTTCATGAAATTTTCCATAACCAAATCGCAAGGTGGCTGCCCTATGTCCTCGATAGCCTCACGAATTTCATCTTTGAGGTCTTGAATCGACGCTGGGCTGTTGGCGTAGACCTTATCTTTCACGTGGCCCCAAAGGAAGAAGTCGCAAGGTGTTAAATCACAAGATCTCGGTGGCCAATTGTGATCACCTCTTCGAGAGATAACACGGTCCGGAAACTTTTCCCGTAAAAGATCGATGGTTTCATTTCTTGTGTGGCACGTAGCGCCGTCTTGTTGAAAGTAAACGTTGTCCAGATCAATACCATCCAATTCAGGCCATAAAAAATCATTAATCATCTCTCGATAGCGCAATCCATTGACCGTAACTGTTCCTCCAGCCTCATTTTCGAAAAAGTAAGGTCCAATGACCCCGCGGGACCATAAACCGCACCAAACAGTCACGCGTTGAGGATGGAGAGGCTTTTCAACAATAACTCTTGGGTTTTCCGAGCCCCAGATGCGACAGTTTGGCTTGTTGACGTAGGCTCCGAGGTGGAAATGGGCCTCATCAGTCAAGATGATTTTTCGATGAAATTCCGGTTCATTTTCATGCATTTCAAGGACCCAATCAGCAAAGACACGACCTTGTTGATGATCAGCCGGCTTGAGTTCTGGTGTTAACTGAACTTTATAAGCCTTAAGACCCAAGTCTTTATGCAAAATACGGTGTAATGACGTTTGTGGAATGCCTAATTCCAAAGAACGACGAGGAATGGACAAACCTGGGTTTTCTTCAACACTTTGGGCTACAACAGCAATATTCTCAGTTGTTCTTGAGCGACGTGCACGGGTTTTATTCTTTATTACAATTCATTACTAACTTGTCCCAACAGCTCGAATTTGTACACCAATTTCTGTATTGCGGTCCGACAAGGTGCTTCACGACGACCCAAAAATGTTTTAGTTTTACGAACCGTCTCTGCCAAATTTTCACCATTTTTATAGTGAATTTTTATAATTTCAGTGCGTTGTTGAAGCGTGTATCGTTCCATTTTTATTGATAACGTAGTTTCTACTTGTCAAATGTCAAAAAATGACAGCTTCAAAATTGACAGCTACCGAAATAGCGGGCTATTCAAAATAACACCTCTTATTGGAAAACCCGTTATAATGAATTGTCGAATGCATGATTCAAGGAATAGTTACATAGATACCTACCTGCAAATGTATATTTAAATGGATTTTAATTATGTGAATTAGGAGGGTAATAATGTAGATATGTACAAGTACATACCTATGTATATAATGAAAGTGAATGGTGTATAGGTGGGAAAAAGTCGTTTTTTTAAACTTATTTAAGCTGCCAAAAAAATCGTTTTTCGAAAAAAACGAAGAACGCCATTAGGTCCCACACATCAATCAACATTTTCTTTTATGACAAAAGTATTTAGAAAATTGTTGGACGGGTTTTGATGAAATCCTGTTTTTTATTTTTCGTTTCTTTGAAAACAAAATTTTATTGAAATTTTGGTATGCAATTTTTTAGAGATTATTAATGTACATGTGAATATAAAATTTAAAATTTTTTTTGATTAGTGCTTTTTACGTTTCTGGGAGTAGACAAGCAGTATTTACAGGAGAACATGTCTCTAGATTCTTGGAGCTTTTTACTGGAATCCCTCAAGGGTCTATTCTAGGACCATTGCTGTTTTCAATGTGTATAAGCGATCTTCCAGCACAAGTTCAGAATTCTTCCATTTACTTATATGAAGATGACGTTCAGCCTAAGTTGCAAATTGGGAATGATAGAGGATGGCGTTTGTCAACTGAACAACTATCGTGATAGCATTTTGTGTTGATCTGAAGCAAACAACTTGAAATTAAACCCCGCAAAATCAAAACATGTAGTTATTTACAAGCAAAAGCTTGACCTCAATTATTTTCGGTCCATATACATCGGACGACAAATAAATAGAATACGCGGAAAGGTCCAGGAATCTAGGAATTTGATTTAACTGCACCCTTAGCTGGGACTTCCACATTCAGATATTTTGCGATCAGAGCTGCTGGGATGTACCTTAAACGCATACCTCAATTACTATACTCTAAAGACCTTGGACAACGTTATAACAAAAAGGGAAAATTTGTATCTTTATAATAGAATAACTTTTTCAAGTGCAGTAGGATCTTTTATACTTATTCAACCAAGTTTCACTTGCACTGTTTCTGAGCGTCAACTCTTTGTTTATGCTGTCAGACTTTGGAACCTCTTGCCCATAGACGTACGAAAGCCCTCGGGAAGGAATAATTTTGAGCGCGATCTCTTTAAGTATCTGGCTGAAAATTTTTAAATTGTACCACTTATTTTTACTTGCGATTATGCGTAAGGTACCATAATTCAAGTTATGCATTCGTAAAAAAAAATTCTAACAATCAAACATGACATTACGATCATAGAGAAGGAAAAAAATGTCTGTCTGTCTGTCTATCAGTCTGTCAGTCTGTCAGTCTGTCAGTCTGTCAGTCTGTCAGTCTGTCAGTCTGTCAGTCTGTCAGTCTGTCAGTCTGTCAGTCTGTCAGTCTGTCAAGTCTGTCAGTCTGTCAGTCTGTCAGTCTGTCAGTCTGTCAGTCTGTCAGTCTGTCAGTCTGTCAGTCTGTCAGTCTGTCAGTCTGTCAGTCTGTCAGTCTGTCAGTCTGTCAGTCTGTCAGTCTGTCAGTCTGTCAGTCTGTCAGTCTGTCAGTCTGTCAGTCTGTCAGTCTGTCAGTCAGTCTGTCAGTCTGTCAGTCTGTCAGTCTGTCAGTCTGTCAGTCTGTCAGTCTGTCAGTCTGTCAGTCTGTCAGTCTGTCAGTCTGTCAGTCTGTCAGTCTGTCAGTCTGTCAGTCTGTCAGTCTGTCAGTCTGTCAGTCTGTCAGTCTGTCAGTCTCAGTCTGTCAGTCTGTCAGTCTGTCAGTCTGTCAGTCTGTCAGTCTGTCAGTCTGTCAGTCTGTCAGTCTGTCAGTCTGTCAGTCTGTCAGTCTGTCAGTCTGTCAGTCTGTCAGTCTGTCAGTCTGTCAGTCTGTCAGTCTGTCAGTCTGTCAGTCTGTCAGTCTGTCAGTCTGTCAGTCTGTCAGTCTGTCAGTCTGTCTGTCAGTCTGTCAGTCTGTCAGTCTGTCAGTCTGTCAGTCTGTCAGTCTGTCAGTCTGTCAGTCTGTCAGTCTGTCAGTCTGTCAGTCTGTCAGTCTGTCAGTCTGTCAGTCTGTCAGTCTGTCAGTCTGTCAGTCTGTCAGTCTGTCAGTCTGTCAGTCTGTCAGTCTGTCAGTCTGTCAGTCTGTCAGTCTGTCAGTCTGTCAGTCTGTCAGTCTGTCAGTCTGTCAGTCTGTCAGTCTGTCAGTCTGTCAGTCTGTCAGTCTGTCAGTCTGTCAGTCTGTCAGTCTGTCAGTCTGTCAGTCTGTCAGTCTGTCAGTCTGTCAGTCTGTCAGTCTGTCAGTCTGTCAGTCTGTCAGTCTGTCAGTCTGTCAGTCTGTCAGTCTGTCAGTCTGTCAGTCTGTCAGTCTGTCAGTCTGTCAGTCTGTCAGTCTGTCAGTCTGTCAGTCTGTCAGTCTGTCAGTCTGTCAGTCTGTCAGTCTGTCAGTCTGTCAGTCTGTCAGTCTGTCAGTCTGTCAGTCTGTCAGTCTGTCAGTCTGTCAGTCTGTCAGTCTGTCAGTCTGTCAGTCTGTCAGTCTGTCAGTCTGTCAGTCTGTCAGTCTGTCAGTCTGTCAGTCTGTCAGTCTGTCAGTCTGTCAGTCTGTCAGTCTGTCAGTCTGTCAGTCTGTCAGTCTGTCAGTCTGTCAGTCTGTCAGTCTGTCAGTCTGTCAGTCTGTCAGTCTGTCAGTCTGTCAGTCTGTCAGTCTGTCAGTCTGTCAGTCTGTCAGTCTGTCAGTCTGTCAGTCTGTCAGTCTGTCAGTCTGTCAGTCTGTCAGTCTGTCAGTCTGTCAGTCTGTCAGTCTGTCAGTCTGTCAGTCTGTCAGTCTGTCAGTCTGTCAGTCTGTCAGTCTGTCAGTCTGTCAGTCTGTCAGTCTGTCAGTCTGTCAGTCTGTCAGTCTGTCAGTCTGTCAGTCTGTCAGTCTGTCAGTCTGTCAGTCTGTCAGTCTGTCAGTCTGTCAGTCTGTCAGTCTGTCAGTCTGTCAGTCTGTCAGTCTGTCAGTCTGTCAGTCTGTCAGTCTGTCAGTCTGTCAGTCTGTCAGTCTGTCAGTCTGTCAGTCTGTCAGTCTGTCAGTCTGTCAGTCTGTCAGTCTGTCAGTCTGTCAGTCTGTCAGTCTGTCAGTCTGTCAGTCTGTCAGTCTGTCAGTCTGTCAGTCTGTCAGTCTGTCAGTCTGTCAGTCTGTCAGTCTGTCAGTCTGTCAGTCTGTCAGTCTGTCAGTCTGTCAGTCTGTCAGTCTGTCAGTCTGTCAGTCTGTCAGTCTGTCAGTCTGTCAGTCTGTCAGTCTGTCAGTCTGTCAGTCTGTCAGTCTGTCAGTCTGTCAGTCTGTCAGTCTGTCAGTCTGTCAGTCTGTCAGTCTGTCAGTCTGTCAGTCTGTCAGTCTGTCAGTCTGTCAGTCTGTCAGTCTGTCAGTCTGTCAGTCTGTCAGTCTGTCAGTCTGTCAGTCTGTCAGTCTGTCAGTCTGTCAGTCTGTCAGTCTGTCAGTCTGTCAGTCTGTCAGTCTGTCAGTCTGTCAGTCTGTCAGTCTGTCAGTCTGTCAGTCTGTCAGTCTGTCAGTCTGTCAGTCTGTCAGTCTGTCAGTCTGTCAGTCTGTCAGTCTGTCAGTCTGTCAGTCTGTCAGTCTGTCAGTCTGTCAGTCTGTCAGTCTGTCAGTCTGTCAGTCTGTCAGTCTGTCAGTCTGTCAGTCTGTCAGTCTGTCAGTCTGTCAGTCTGTCAGTCTGTCAGTCTGTCAGTCTGTCAGTCTGTCAGTCTGTCAGTCTGTCAGTCTGTCAGTCTGTCAGTCTGTCAGTCTGTCAGTCTGTCAGTCTGTCAGTCTGTCAGTCTGTCAGTCTGTCAGTCTGTCAGTCTGTCAGTCTGTCAGTCTGTCAGTCTGTCAGTCTGTCAGTCTGTCAGTCTGTCAGTCTGTCAGTCTGTCAGTCTGTCAGTCTGTCAGTCTGTCAGTCTGTCAGTCTGTCAGTCTGTCAGTCTGTCAGTCTGTCAGTCTGTCAGTCTGTCAGTCTGTCAGTCTGTCAGTCTGTCAGTCTGTCAGTCTGTCATGTCAGTCTGTCAGTCTGTCAGTCTGTCAGTCTGTCAGTCTGTCAGTCTGTCAGTCTGTCAGTCTGTCAGTCTGTCAGTCTGTCAGTCTGTCAGTCTGTCAGTCTGTCAGTCTGTCAGTCTGTCAGTCTGTCAGTCTGTCAGTCTGTCAGTCTGTCAGTCTGTCAGTCTGTCAGTCTGTCAGTCTGTCAGTCTGTCAGTCTGTCAGTCTGTCAGTCTGTCAGTCTGTCAGTCTGTCAGTCTGTCAGTCTGTCAGTCTGTCAGTCTGTCAGTCTGTCAGTCTGTCAGTCTGTCAGTCTGTCAGTCTGTCAGTCTGTCAGTCTGTCAGTCTGTCAGTCTGTCAGTCTGTCAGTCTGTCAGTCTGTCAGTCTGTCAGTCTGTCAGTCTGTCAGTCTGTCAGTCTGTCAGTCTGTCAGTCTGTCAGTCTGTCAGTCTGTCAGTCTGTCAGTCTGTCAGTCTGTCAGTCTGTCAGTCTGTCAGTCTGTCAGTCTGTCAGTCTGTCAGTCTGTCAGTCTGTCAGTCTGTCAGTCTGTCAGTCTGTCAGTCTGTCAGTCTGTCAGTCTGTCAGTCTGTCAGTCTGTCAGTCTGTCAGTCTGTCAGTCTGTCAGTCTGTCAGTCTGTCAGTCTGTCAGTCTGTCAGTCTGTCAGTCTGTCAGTCTGTCAGTCTGTCAGTCTGTCAGTCTGTCAGTCTGTCAGTCTGTCAGTCTGTCAGTCTGTCAGTCTGTCAGTCTGTCAGTCTGTCAGTCTGTCAGTCTGTCAGTCTGTCAGTCTGTCAGTCTGTCAGTCTGTCAGTCTGTCAGTCTGTCAGTCTGTCAGTCTGTCAGTCTGTCAGTCTGTCAGTCTGTCAGTCTGTCAGTCTGTCAGTCTGTCAGTCTGTCAGTCTGTCAGTCTGTCAGTCTGTCAGTCTGTCAGTCTGTCAGTCTGTCAGTCTGTCAGTCTGTCAGTCTGTCAGTCTGTCAGTCTGTCAGTCTGTCAGTCTGTCAGTCTGTCAGTCTGTCAGTCTGTCAGTCTGTCAGTCTGTCAGTCTGTCAGTCTGTCAGTCTGTCAGTCTGTCAGTCTGTCAGTCTGTCAGTCTGTCAGTCTGTCAGTCTGTCAGTCTGTCAGTCTGTCAGTCTGTCAGTCTGTCAGTCTGTCAGTCTGTCAGTCTGTCAGTCTGTCAGTCTGTCAGTCTGTCAGTCTGTCAGTCTGTCAGTCTGTCAGTCTGTCAGTCTGTCAGTCTGTCAGTCTGTCAGTCTGTCAGTCTGTCAGTCTGTCAGTCTGTCAGTCTGTCAGTCTGTCAGTCTGTCAGTCTGTCAGTCTGTCAGTCTGTCAGTCTGTCAGTCTGTCAGTCTGTCAGTCTGTCAGTCTGTCAGTCTGTCAGTCTGTCAGTCTGTCAGTCTGTCAGTCTGTCAGTCTGTCAGTCTGTCAGTCTGTCAGTCTGTCAGTCTGTCAGTCTGTCAGTCTGTCAGTCTGTCAGTCTGTCAGTCTGTCAGTCTGTCAGTCTGTCAGTCTGTCAGTCTGTCAGTCTGTCAGTCTGTCAGTCTGTCAGTCTGTCAGTCTGTCAGTCTGTCAGTCTGTCAGTCTGTCAGTCTGTCAGTCTGTCAGTCTGTCAGTCTGTCAGTCTGTCAGTCTGTCAGTCTGTCAGTCTGTCAGTCTGTCAGTCTGTCAGTCTGTCAGTCTGTCAGTCTGTCAGTCTGTCAGTCTGTCAGTCTGTCAGTCTGTCAGTCTGTCAGTCTGTCAGTCTGTCAGTCTGTCAGTCTGTCAGTCTGTCAGTCTGTCAGTCTGTCAGTCTGTCAGTCTGTCAGTCTGTCAGTCTGTCAGTCTGTCAGTCTGTCAGTCTGTCAGTCTGTCAGTCTGTCAGTCTGTCAGTCTGTCAGTCTGTCAGTCTGTCAGTCTGTCAGTCTGTCAGTCTGTCAGTCTGTCAGTCTGTCAGTCTGTCAGTCTGTCAGTCTGTCAGTCTGTCAGTCTGTCAGTCTGTCAGTCTGTCAGTCTGTCAGTCTGTCAGTCTGTCAGTCTGTCAGTCTGTCAGTCTGTCAGTCTGTCAGTCTGTCAGTCTGTCAGTCTGTCAGTCTGTCAGTCTGTCAGTCTGTCAGTCTGTCAGTCTGTCAGTCTGTCAGTCTGTCAGTCTGTCAGTCTGTCAGTCTGTCAGTCTGTCAGTCTGTCAGTCTGTCAGTCTGTCAGTCTGTCAGTCTGTCAGTCTGTCAGTCTGTCAGTCTGTCAGTCTGTCAGTCTGTCAGTCTGTCAGTCTGTCAGTCTGTCAGTCTGTCAGTCTGTCAGTCTGTCAGTCTGTCAGTCTGTCAGTCTGTCAGTCTGTCAGTCTGTCAGTCTGTCAGTCTGTCAGTCTGTCAGTCTGTCAGTCTGTCAGTCTGTCAGTCTGTCAGTCTGTCAGTCTGTCAGTCTGTCAGTCTGTCAGTCTGTCAGTCTGTCAGTCTGTCAGTCTGTCAGTCTGTCAGTCTGTCAGTCTGTCAGTCTGTCAGTCTGTCAGTCTGTCAGTCTGTCAGTCTGTCAGTCTGTCAGTCTGTCAGTCTGTCAGTCTGTCAGTCTGTCAGTCTGTCAGTCTGTCAGTCTGTCAGTCTGTCAGTCTGTCAGTCTGTCAGTCTGTCAGTCTGTCAGTCTGTCAGTCTGTCAGTCTGTCAGTCTGTCAGTCTGTCAGTCTGTCAGTCTGTCAGTCTGTCAGTCTGTCAGTCTGTCAGTCTGTCAGTCTGTCAGTCTGTCAGTCTGTCAGTCTGTCAGTCTGTCAGTCTGTCAGTCTGTCAGTCTGTCAGTCTGTCAGTCTGTCAGTCTGTCAGTCTGTCAGTCTGTCAGTCTGTCAGTCTGTCAGTCTGTCAGTCTGTCAGTCTGTCAGTCTGTCAGTCTGTCAGTCTGTCAGTCTGTCAGTCTGTCAGTCTGTCAGTCTGTCAGTCTGTCAGTCTGTCAGTCTGTCAGTCTGTCAGTCTGTCAGTCTGTCAGTCTGTCAGTCTGTCAGTCTGTCAGTCTGTCAGTCTGTCAGTCTGTCAGTCTGTCAGTCTGTCAGTCTGTCAGTCTGTCAGTCTGTCAGTCTGTCAGTCTGTCAGTCTGTCAGTCTGTCAGTCTGTCAGTCTGTCAGTCTGTCAGTCTGTCAGTCTGTCAGTCTGTCAGTCTGTCAGTCTGTCAGTCTGTCAGTCTGTCAGTCTGTCAGTCTGTCAGTCTGTCAGTCTGTCAGTCTGTCAGTCTGTCAGTCTGTCAGTCTGTCAGTCTGTCAGTCTGTCAGTCTGTCAGTCTGTCAGTCTGTCAGTCTGTCAGTCTGTCAGTCTGTCAGTCTGTCAGTCTGTCAGTCTGTCAGTCTGTCAGTCTGTCAGTCTGTCAGTCTGTCAGTCTGTCAGTCAGTCTGTCTCTGTCAGTCTGTCAGTCTGTCAGTCTGTCAGTCTGTCAGTCTGTCAGTCTGTCAGTCTGTCAGTCTGTCAGTCTGTCAGTCTGTCAGTCTGTCAGTCTGTCAGTCTGTCAGTCTGTCAGTCTGTCAGTCTGTCAGTCTGTCAGTCTGTCAGTCTGTCAGTCTGTCAGTCTGTCAGTCTGTCAGTCTGTCAGTCTGTCAGTCTGTCAGTCTGTCAGTCTGTCAGTCTGTCAGTCTGTCAGTCTGTCAGTCTGTCAGTCTGTCAGTCTGTCAGTCTGTCAGTCTGTCAGTCTGTCAGTCTGTCAGTCTGTCAGTCTGTCAGTCTGTCAGTCTGTCAGTCTGTCAGTCTGTCAGTCTGTCAGTCTGTCAGTCTGTCAGTCTGTCAGTCTGTCAGTCTGTCAGTCTGTCAGTCTGTCAGTCTGTCAGTCTGTCAGTCTGTCAGTCTGTCAGTCTGTCAGTCTGTCAGTCTGTCAGTCTGTCAGTCTGTCAGTCTGTCAGTCTGTCAGTCTGTCAGTCTGTCAGTCTGTCAGTCTGTCAGTCTGTCAGTCTGTCAGTCTGTCAGTCTGTCAGTCTGTCAGTCTGTCAGTCTGTCAGTCTGTCAGTCTGTCAGTCTGTCAGTCTGTCAGTCTGTCAGTCTGTCAGTCTGTCAGTCTGTCAGTCTGTCAGTCTGTCAGTCTGTCAGTCTGTCAGTCTGTCAGTCTGTCAGTCTGTCAGTCTGTCAGTCTGTCAGTCTGTCAGTCTGTCAGTCTGTCAGTCTGTCAGTCTGTCAGTCTGTCAGTCTGTCAGTCTGTCAGTCTGTCAGTCTGTCAGTCTGTCAGTCTGTCAGTCTGTCAGTCTGTCAGTCTGTCAGTCTGTCAGTCTGTCAGTCTGTCAGTCTGTCAGTCTGTCAGTCTGTCAGTCTGTCAGTCTGTCAGTCTGTCAGTCTGTCAGTCTGTCAGTCTGTCAGTCTGTCAGTCTGTCAGTCTGTCAGTCTGTCAGTCTGTCAGTCTGTCAGTCTGTCAGTCTGTCAGTCTGTCAGTCTGTCAGTCTGTCAGTCTGTCAGTCTGTCAGTCTGTCAGTCTGTCAGTCTGTCAGTCTGTCAGTCTGTCAGTCTGTCAGTCTGTCAGTCTGTCAGTCTGTCAGTCTGTCAGTCTGTCAGTCTGTCAGTCTGTCAGTCTGTCAGTCTGTCAGTCTGTCAGTCTGTCAGTCTGTCAGTCTGTCAGTCTGTCAGTCTGTCAGTCTGTCAGTCTGTCAGTCTGTCAGTCTGTCAGTCTGTCAGTCTGTCAGTCTGTCAGTCTGTCAGTCTGTCAGTCTGTCAGTCTGTCAGTCTGTCAGTCTGTCAGTCTGTCAGTCTGTCAGTCTGTCAGTCTGTCAGTCTGTCAGTCTGTCAGTCTGTCAGTCTGTCAGTCTGTCAGTCTGTCAGTCTGTCAGTCTGTCAGTCTGTCAGTCTGTCAGTCTGTCAGTCTGTCAGTCTGTCAGTCTGTCAGTCTGTCAGTCTGTCAGTCTGTCAGTCTGTCAGTCTGTCAGTCTGTCAGTCTGTCAGTCTGTCAGTCTGTCAGTCTGTCAGTCTGTCAGTCTGTCAGTCTGTCAGTCTGTCAGTCTGTCAGTCTGTCAGTCTGTCAGTCTGTCAGTCTGTCAGTCTGTCAGTCTGTCAGTCTGTCAGTCTGTCAGTCTGTCAGTCTGTCAGTCTGTCAGTCTGTCAGTCTGTCAGTCTGTCAGTCTGTCAGTCTGTCAGTCTGTCAGTCTGTCAGTCTGTCAGTCTGTCAGTCTGTCAGTCTGTCAGTCTGTCAGTCTGTCAGTCTGTCAGTCTGTCAGTCTGTCAGTCTGTCAGTCTGTCAGTCTGTCAGTCTGTCAGTCTGTCAGTCTGTCAGTCTGTCAGTCTGTCAGTCTGTCAGTCTGTCAGTCTGTCAGTCTGTCAGTCTGTCAGTCTGTCAGTCTGTCAGTCTGTCAGTCTGTCAGTCTGTCAGTCTGTCAGTCTGTCAGTCTGTCAGTCTGTCAGTCTGTCAGTCTGTCAGTCTGTCAGTCTGTCAGTCTGTCAGTCTGTCAGTCTGTCAGTCTGTCAGTCTGTCAGTCTGTCAGTCTGTCAGTCTGTCAGTCTGTCAGTCTGTCAGTCTGTCAGTCTGTCAGTCTGTCAGTCTGTCAGTCTGTCAGTCTGTCAGTCTGTCAGTCTGTCAGTCTGTCAGTCTGTCAGTCTGTCAGTCAGTCTGTCAGTCTGTCAGTCTGTCAGTCAGTCTGTCAGTCTGTCAGTCTGTCAGTCTGTCAGTCTGTCAGTCTGTCAGTCTGTCAGTCTGTCAGTCTGTCAGTCTGTCAGTCTGTCAGTCTGTCAGTCTGTCAGTCTGTCAGTCTGTCAGTCTGTCAGTCTGTCAGTCTGTCAGTCTGTCAGTCTGTCAGTCTGTCAGTCTGTCAGTCTGTCAGTCTGTCAGTCTGTCAGTCTGTCAGTCTGTCAGTCTGTCAGTCTGTCAGTCTGTCAGTCTGTCAGTCTGTCAGTCTGTCAGTCTGTCAGTCTGTCAGTCTGTCAGTCTGTCAGTCTGTCAGTCTGTCAGTCTGTCAGTCTGTCAGTCTGTCAGTCTGTCAGTCTGTCAGTCTGTCAGTCTGTCAGTCTGTCAGTCTGTCAGTCTGTCAGTCTGTCAGTCTGTCAGTCTGTCAGTCTGTCAGTCTGTCAGTCTGTCAGTCTGTCAGTCTGTCAGTCTGTCAGTCTGTCAGTCTGTCAGTCTGTCAGTCTGTCAGTCTGTCAGTCTGTCAGTCTGTCAGTCTGTCAGTCTGTCAGTCTGTCAGTCTGTCAGTCTGTCAGTCTGTCAGTCTGTCAGTCTGTCAGTCTGTCAGTCTGTCAGTCTGTCAGTCTGTCAGTCTGTCAGTCTGTCAGTCTGTCAGTCTGTCAGTCTGTCAGTCTGTCAGTCTGTCAGTCTGTCAGTCTGTCAGTCTGTCAGTCTGTCAGTCTGTCAGTCTGTCAGTCTGTCAGTCTGTCAGTCTGTCAGTCTGTCAGTCTGTCAGTCTGTCAGTCTGTCAGTCTGTCAGTCTGTCAGTCTGTCAGTCTGTCAGTCTGTCAGTCTGTCAGTCTGTCAGTCTGTCAGTCTGTCAGTCTGTCAGTCTGTCAGTCTGTCAGTCTGTCAGTCTGTCAGTCTGTCAGTCTGTCAGTCTGTCAGTCTGTCAGTCTGTCAGTCTGTCAGTCTGTCAGTCTGTCAGTCTGTCAGTCTGTCAGTCTGTCAGTCTGTCAGTCTGTCAGTCTGTCAGTCTGTCAGTCTGTCAGTCTGTCAGTCTGTCAGTCTGTCAGTCTGTCAGTCTGTCAGTCTGTCAGTCTGTCAGTCTGTCAGTCTGTCAGTCTGTCAGTCTGTCAGTCTGTCAGTCTGTCAGTCTGTCAGTCTGTCAGTCTGTCAGTCTGTCAGTCTGTCAGTCTGTCAGTCTGTCAGTCTGTCAGTCTGTCAGTCTGTCAGTCTGTCAGTCTGTCAGTCTGTCAGTCTGTCAGTCTGTCAGTCTGTCAGTCTGTCAGTCTGTCAGTCTGTCAGTCTGTCAGTCTGTCAGTCTGTCAGTCTGTCAGTCTGTCAGTCTGTCAGTCTGTCAGTCTGTCAGTCTGTCAGTCTGTCAGTCTGTCAGTCTGTCAGTCTGTCAGT
>CAJVCO010000407.1:0-19796 GCA_910595825.1 Philhelius pedissequus | reverse complement strand
ACAGACTGACAGACTGACAGACTGACAGACTGACAGACTGACTGACTGACAGACTGACAGCCTGACAGACTGACAGACTGACAGACTGACAGACTGACAGACTGACAGACTGACAGACTGACAGACTGACAGACTGACAGACTGACAGACTGACAGACTGACAGACTGACAGACTGACAGACTGACAGACTGACAGACTGACAGACTGACAGACTGACAGACTGACAGACTGACAGACTGACAGACTGACAGACTGACAGACTGACAGACTGACAGACTGACAGACTGACAGACTGACAGACTGACAGACTGACAGACTGACAGACTGACAGACTGACAGACTGACAGACTGACAGATGCAGCAGACTGACAGACTGACAGACTGGACAGACTGACAGACTGACAGACTGACAGACTGACAGACTGACAGCTGACAGACTGACAGACTGACAGACTGACAGACTGACAGACTGACAGACTGACAGACTGACAGACTGACAGACTGACAGACTGACAGACTGTCAGACTGACAGACTGACAAGACTGACAGACTGACAGACTGACAGATGACAGACTGACAGACTGACAGACTGACAGACTGACAGACTGACAGACTGACAGACTGACAGACTGACAGACTGACAGACTGACAGACTGACAGACTGACAGACTGACAGACTGACAGACTGACAGACTGACAGACTGACAGACTGACAGACTGACAGACTGACAGACTGACAGACTGACAGACTGACAGACTGACAGACTGACAGACTGACAGACTGACAGACTGACAGACTGACAGACTGACAGACTGACAGACTGACAGACTGACAGACTGACAGACTGACAGACTGACAGACTGACAGACTGACAGACTGACAGACTGACAGACTGACAGACTGACAGACTGACAGACTGACAGACTGACAGACTGACAGACTGACAGACTGACAGACTGACAGACCAGACTGACAGACTGACAGACTGACAGACTGAACAGACTGACAGACTGACAGACTGACAGACTGACAGACTGACAGACTGACAGACTGACAGACTGACAGACTGAACAGACTGACAGACTGACAGACTGACAGGACTGACAGACTGACAGACTGACAGACTGACAGACTGACAGACTGACAGAATGACAGACTGACAGACTGACAGACTGACAGACTGACAGACTGACAGACTGACAGACTGACAGACTGACAGACTGACAGACTGACAGACTGACAGACTGACAGACTGACTAGACTGACAGGACTGACAGACTGACAGACTGACAGATGACAGACTGACAGACTGACAGACTGACAGACTGACAGACTGACAGACTGACAGACTGACAGACTGACAGACTGACAGACTGACAGACTGACAGACTGACAGACTGACAGACTGACAGACTGACAGACTGACAGACTGACAGACTGACAGACTGACAGACTGACAGACTGACAGACTGACAGACTGACAGACTGACAGACTGACAGACTGACAGACTGACAGACTGACAGACTGACAGACTGACAGACTGACAGACTGACAGACTGACAGACTGACAGACTGACAGACTGACAGACTGACAGACTGACAGACTGACAGACTGACAGACTGACAGACTGACAGACTGACAGACTGACAGACTGACAGACTGACAGACTGACAGACTGACAGACTGACAGACTGACAGACTGACAGACTGACAGACTGACAGACTGACAGACTGACAGACTGACAGACTGACAGACTGACAGACTGACAGACTGACAGACTGACAGACGACAGACTGACCAGACTGACACTGACAGACTGACAGACTGACAGACTGACAGACTGACAGACTGACAGACTGACAGACTGACAGACTGACAGACTGACAGACTGACAGACTGACAGACTGACAGACTGACAGACTGACAGACTGACAGACTGACAGACTGACAGACTGACAGACTGACAGACTGACAGACTGACAGACTGACAGACTGACAGACTGACAGACTGACAGACTGACAGACTGACAGACTGACAGACTGACAGACTGACAGACTGACAGACTGACAGACTGACAGACTGGGACAGACTGACAGACTGACAGACTGACAGACTGACAGACTGACAGACTGACAGACTGACAGACTGACAGACTGACAGACTGACAGACTGACAGACTGACAGACTGACAGACTGACAGACTGACAGACTGACAGACTGACAGACTGACAGACTGACAGACTGACAGACTGACAGACTGACAGACTGACAGACTGACAGACTGACAGACTGAACAGACTGACAGACTGACAGACTGACTGACAGACTGACAGACTGACAGACTGACAGACTGACAGACTGACAGACTGACAGACTGACAGACTGACAGACTGACAGACTGACAGACTGACAGACTGACAGACTGACAGACTGACAGACTGACAGACTGACAGACTGACAGACTGACAGACTGACAGACTGACAGACTGACAGACTGACAGACTGACAGACTGACAGACTGACAGACTGACAGACTGACAGACTGACAGACTGACAGACTGACAGGACCTGACAGACTGACAGACTGACAGACTGACGATGACAGACTGACAGACTGACAGACTGACAGACTGAAGACTGACAGACTGACAGGACTGACAGACTGACAGACTGACAGACTGACAGACTCGACAGACTGACAGACTGACAGACTGACAGACTGACAGACTGACAGACTGACAGACTGACAGACTGACAGACTGACAGACTGACAGACTGACAGACTGACAGACTGACAGACTGACAGACTGACAGACTGACAGACTGACAGACTGACAGACTGACAGGACTGACAGACTGACAGGACTGACAGACTGACAGACTGACAGACTGACAGACTGACAGACTGACAGACTGACAGACTGACAGACTGACGGCCTGACAGACTGACAGACTGACAGAACTGACAGACTGACAGACTGACAGACTGACAGACTGAGAGGCTGACAGACTGACAGACTGACAGACTGACAGACTGACAGACTGACAGACTGACAGACTGACAGACTGACTGACTGACAGACTGACAGACTGACAGACTGACAGACTGACAGGACTGACAGAGACTGACAGACTGACAGACTGACAGACAGACTGACAGACTGACAGACTGACAGACTGACAGACTGACAGACTGACAGACTGACAGACTGACAGACTGACAGACTGACAGACTGACAGACTGACCAGACTGACAGACTGACAGACTGACAGACTGACAGACTGACAGACTGACAGACTGACAGACTGACAGACTGACAGACTGACAGACTGACAGACTGACAGACTGACAGACCTGACAGACTGACAGACTGACAGACTGACAGACTGACAGAACTGACAGACTGACAGACTGACAGACTGACAGACTGACAGACTGACAGACTGACAGACTGACAGACTGACAGACTGACAGACTGACAGACTGACAGACTGACAGACTGACAGACTGACAGACTGACAGACTGACAGACTGACAGACTGACAGACTGACAGGACTGACAGACTGACAGACTGACAGACTGACAGACTGACAGACTGACAGACTGACAGACTGACAGACTGACAGACTGACAGACTGACAGACTGAGACTGACAGACTGCAGACTGGACAGACTGACAGACTGACAGACTGACAGACTGACAGACTGACAGACTGACAGACTGACAGACAGACTGACAGACTGACAGACTGACAGACTGACAGACTGACAGACTGACAGACTGACAGACTGACAGACTGACAGACTGACAGACTGACAGACTGACAGACTGACAGACTGACAGACTGACAGACTGACAGACTGACAGACTGACGCAGACTGACAGACTGACAGACTGACAGACTGACAGACTGACAGACTGACAGACTGACAGACTGACAGACTGACAGACTGACCAGACTGACAGACTGACAGACTGACAGACTGAAGACTGACAGACCTGACAGACTGACAGACTGACAGACTGACAGACTGACAGACTGACAGACTGACAGACTGACAGGGCTCGACAGACTGACAGACTGACAGACTGACAGACTGACAGACTGACAGACTGACAGACTGACAGACTGACAGACTGACAGACTGACAGACTGACAGACTGACAGACTGACAGACTGACAGACTGACAGACTGACAGACTGACAGACTGACAGACTGACAGACTGACAGACTGACAGACTGACAGACTGACAGACTGACAGACCTGACAGACTGACTGACTGACTGACAGACTGACAGACTGACAGACTGACAGACTGACAGACTGACAGACTGACAGACTGACAGACTGACAGACTGACAGACTGACAGACTGACAGACTGACAACTGACAGACTGACAGACTGACAGACTGACAGTGACAGACTGACAGACTGACAGACTGACAGACTGACAGACTGACAGACTGACAGACTGACAGACTGACAGACTGAAAGACTGACAGACTGACAGACTGACAGACTGACAGACTGACAGACTGACAGACTGACAGACTGACAGACTGACAGACTGACAGACTGACAGACTGACAGACTGACAGACTGACAGACTGACAGACTGACAGACTGACAGACTGACAGACTGACAGACTGACAGACTGACAGACTGACAGACTGACAGACTGACAGACTGACAGACTGACAGACTGACAGACTGACTTCTGACAGACTGACAGACTGACAGCTGACAGACTGACAGACTGACAGACTGACAGACTGACAGACTGACAGACTGACAGACTGACAGACTGACAGACTGACAGACTGACAGACTGACAGACTGACAGACTGACAGACTGACAGACTGACAGACTGACAGACTGACAGACTGACAGACTGACAGACTGACAGACTGACAGACTGACAGACTGACAGACTGACAGACTGGACAGACTGACAGACTGACAGACTGACAGACTGACAGACTGACAGACTGACAGACCTGACAGACTGACAGACTGACCAGACTGACAGACTGACAGACTGACAGACTGACAGACTGACAGACTGACAGTGACAGATGACAGACTGACAGACTGACAGACTGACAGACTGACAGACTGACAGACTGACAGACTGACAGACTGACAGACTGACGACTGACAGAGCTGACAGACTGACAGACTGACAGACTGACAGACTGACAGACTGACAGACTGACAGACTGACAGACTGACAGACTGACAGACTGACAGACTGACAGACTGACAGACTGACAGACTGACAGACTGACAGACTGACAGACTGACAGACTGACAGACTGACAGACTGACAGACTGACAGACTGACAGACTGACAGACTGACTGACAGACTGACAGACTGACAGACTGACAGACTGAAGACTGACAGACTGACAGACTGACAGACTGACAGACTGACAGACTGACAGACTGACAGACTGACAGACTGACAGACTGACAGACTGACAGACTGACAGACTGACAGACTGACAGACTGACAGACTGACAGACTGACAGACTGACAGACTGACAGACTGACAGACTGACAGACTGACAGACTGACAGACTGACAGACTGACAGACTGACAGACTGACAGACTGACAGACTGACAGACTGACAGACTGACAGACTGACAGACTGACAGACTGACAGACTGACAGACTGACAGACTGACAGACTGACAGACTGACAGACTGACAGACTGACAGACTGACAGACTGACAGACTGACAGACTGACAGACTGACAGACTGACAGACTGACAGACTGACAGACTGACAGACTGACAGACTGACAGACTGACAGACTGACAGACTGACAGACTGACCAGACTGACAGACTGACAGACTGACAGACTGACAGACTGACAGACTGACAGACTGACAGACTGACAGACTGACAGACTGACAGGAGACTGACAGACTGACAGACTGACAGACTGACAGACTGAACAAGACTGACAGACTGACAGACTGACAAGACTGACAGACTGACAACTGATAGACTGACAGACTGACAGACTGACAGACTGACAGACTGACAGACTGACAGACTGACAGACTGACAGACTGACAGACTGACAGACTGACAGACTGACAGACTGACAGACTGACAGACTGAGACAGACTGACAGACTGACAGACTGACAGACTGACAGACTGACAGACTGACAGACTGACAGACTGACAGACTGACAGACTGACGACAGACGTGACAGACTGACAGACTGACAGACTGACAGACTGACAGAACTGACAGACTGACAGACTGACAGACTGACAGACTGACAGACTGACAGACAGCAACTGACAGACTGACAGGACTGACAGACTGACAGACTGACAGACTGACAGACTGACAGACTGACAGACTGACAGACTGACAGACTGACAGACTGACAGACTGGACAGACTGACAGACTGACAGACTGACAGACTGACAGACTGACAGACTGACAGACTGACAGACTGACAGACTGACCAGACTGACAGACCTGACAGACTGACAGACTGACAGACTGACAGACTGACAGACTGACAGACTGACAGACTGACAGACTGACAGACTGACAGACTGACAGACTGACAGACTGACAGACTGACAGACTGACAGACTGACAGACTGACAGACTGACAAGACTGACAGACTGACAGACTGACAGACTGACAGACTGACAGACTGACAGACTGACAGACTGACAGACTGACAGACTGACAGACTGACAGACTGACAGACTGACAGACTGACAGACTGACAGACTGACAGACTGACAGACTGACAGACTGACAGACTGACAGACTGACAGACTGACAGACTGACAGACTGACAGACTGACAGACTGACAGACTGACAGACTGACAGACTGACAGACTGACAGACTGACAGACTGACAGACTGACAGACTGACAGACTGACAGACTGACAGACTGACAGACTGACAGACTGACAGACTGACAGACTGACAGACTGACAGACTGACAGACTGACAGACTGACAGACTGACAGACTGACAGACTGACAGACTGACAGACTGACAGACTGACAGACTGACAGACTGACAGACTGACAGACTGACAGACTGACAGACTGACAGACTGACAGACTGACAGACTGACAGGACTGACAGACTGACAGACTGACAGACTGACAGACTGACAGACTGACAGACTGACAGACTGACAGACTGACAGACTGACAGACTGACAGACTGATCAGGACTGACAGACTGACAGACTGACAGACTGACAGACTGACAGACTGACAGACTGACAGACTGACTGACTGACAGACTGACAGACTGACAGACTGACAGACTGACAGACTGACAGACTGACAGACTGACAGACTGACAGACTGAGACCAGACTGACAGACTGACTAGACTGACAGACTGACAGACTGACAGACTGACAGACTGACAGACTGACAGACTGACAGACTGACAGACTGACAGACTGACAGACTGACAGACTGACAGACTGACAGACTAGACAGACTGACAGACTGACAGACTGACAGACTGACAGACTGACAGACTCTGACAGACTGACAGACTGACAGACTGACAGACTGACAGACTGACAGACTGACAGACTGACAGACTGACAGACTGACAGACTGACAGACTGACAGACTGACAGACTGACAGACCTGACAGACTGACAGACTGAACAGACTGACAGACTGACAGACTGACAGACTGACAGACTGACAGACTGACAGACTGACAGACTGACAGACTGACAGACTGACAGACTGACAGACTGACAGACTGACAGACTGACAGACTGACAGACTGACAGACTGACAGACTGACAGACTGACAGACTGACAGACTGACAGACTGACAGACTGACAGACTGACAGACTGACAGACTGACAGACTGACAGACTGACCAGACTGACAGACTGACAGACTGACAGACTGACAGACTGACAGACTGACAGACTGACAGACTGACAGACTGACAGACTGACACAGACTGACAGACTGACACGACTGACAGACTGACAGACTGACAGACTGACAGACTGACAGACTGACAGACTGACAGACTGACAGACTGACAGACTGACAGACTGACAGACTGACAGACTGACAGACTGACAGAGACTGACAGACTGACAGACTGACAGACTGACAGACTGACAGACTGACAGACTGACAGACTGACAGACTGACAGACTGACAGACTGACAGACTGACAGACTGACAGACTGACAGACTGACAGACTGACAGACTGACAGACTGACAGACTGACAGACTGACAGACTGACAGACTGACAGACTGACAGACTGACAGACTGACAGACTGACAGACTGACAGACTGACAGACTGACAGACTGACAGACTGACAGACTGACAGACTGACAGACTGACAGACTGACAGGACTGACAGACTGACAGACTGACAGACTGACAGACTGACAGACTGACAGACTGACAGACTGACAGACTGACAGACTGACAGACTGACAGACTGACAGACTGACAGACTGACAGACTGACAGACTGACAGACTGACAGACTGACAGACTGACAGACTGACAGACTGACAGACTGACAGACTGACAGACTGACAGACTGACAGACTGACAGACTGACAGACTGACAGACTGACAGACTGACAGACTGACAGACTGACAGACTGACAGACTGACAGACTGACAGACTGACAGACTGACAGACTGACAGACTGACAGACTGACAGACTGACAGACTGACAGACTGACAGACTGACAGACTGACAGACTGACAGACTGACAGACTGACAGACTGACAGACTGACAGACTGACAGACTGACAGACTGACAGACTGACAGACTGACAGAGACTGACAGACTGACAGACTGACAGACTGACAGACTGACAGACTGACAGACTGACAGACTGACAGACTGACAGACTGACAGACTGACAGACTGACAGACTGACAGACTGACAGACTGACAGACTGACAGACTGACAGACTGACAGACTGACAGACTGACAGACTGACAGACTGACAGACTGACAGACTGACAGACTGACAGACTGACAGACTGACAGACTGACAGACTGACAGACTGACAGACTGACAGACTGACAGACTGACAGACTGACAGACTGACAGACTGACAGACTGACAGACTGACAGACTGACAGACCAGACTGACAGACTGACAGACTGACAGACTGACAGACTGACAGACTGACAGACTGACAGACTGACAGACTGACAGACTGACAGACTGACAGACTGACAGACTGACAGACTGGACAGACTGACAGACTGACAGACTGACAGACTGACAGACTGACAGACTGACAGACTGACAGACTGACAGACTGACGACTGACAGACTTGACAGACTGACAGACTGACCAGACTGACAGACTGACAGACTGACAGACTGACAGGACTGACAGACTGACAGACTGACAGACTGACAAGACTGACAGACTGACAGACTGACAGACTGGACAGACTGACAGACTGACAGACTGACAGACTGACAGACTGACAGACTGACAGGACTGACAGACTGACAGACTGACAGACTGCAGACTGACAGACTGACAGACTGACAGACTGACAGACTGACAGACTGACAGACTGACAGACTGAGACTGACAGACTGACAGACTGACAGACTGACAGACTGACAGACTGACAGACTGACAGACTGACAGACTGACAGACTGACAGACTGACAGACTGACAGACTGACAGACTGACAGACTGACAGACTGACAGACTGACAGACTGACAGACTGACAGACTGACAGACTGACAGACTGACAGACTGACAGACTGACAGACTGACAGACTGACAGACTGACAGACTGACAGACTGACAGACTGACAGACTGACAGACTGACAGACTGACAGACTGACAGACTGACAGACTGACAGACTGACAGACTGACAGACTGACTACAGACTGACAGACTGACAGACTGACAGACTGACAGACTGACAGACTGACAGACTGACAGACTGACAGACTGACAGACTGACAGACTGACAGACTGACAGACTGACAGACTGACAGACTGACAGACTGACAGACTGACTGACAGACAGACTGACAGACTGACAGACTGACAGACTGACAGACTGACAGACTGACAGACTGACAGACTGACAGACTGACAGACTGACAGACTGACAGACTGACAGACTGACAGACTGAGACTGACAGACTGACAGACTGACAGACTGACAGACTGACAGACTGACAGACTGACAGACTGACAGACTGACAGACTGACAGACTGACAGACTGACAGACTGACAGACTGACAGACTGACAGACTGACAGACTGACAGACTGACAGACTGACAGACTGACAGACTGACAGACTGACAGACTGACAGACTGACAGACTGACAGACTGACAGACTGGACAGACTGACAGACTGACAGACTGACAGACTGACAGACTGACAGACTGACAGACTGACAGACTGACAGACTGACAGACTGACAGACTGACAGACTGACAGACTGACAGACTGACAGACTGACAGACTGATCAGACTGAACAGACTGACAGACTGACAGACTGACAGACTGACAGACTGACAGACTGACAGACTGACAGGACTGACAGACTGACAGACTGACAGACTGACAGACTGACAGACTGACAGACTGACAGACTGACAGACTGACAGACTGACAGACTGACAGACTGACAGACTGACAGACTGACAGACTGACAGACTGACAGACTGACAGACTGACAGACTGACAGACTGACAGACTGACAGACTGACAGACTGACAGACTGACAGACTGACAGACTGACAGACTGACAGACTGACAGACTGACAGACTGACAGACTGACAGACTGACAGACAGACTGACAGACTGACAGACTGACAGACTGACAGACTGACAGACTGACAGACTGACAGACTGACAGACTGACAGACTGACAGACTGACAGACTGACAGACTGACAGACTGACAGACTGACAGACTGACAGACTGACAGACTGACAGACTGACAGACTGACAGACTGACAGACTGACAGACTGACAGACTGACAGACTGACAGACTGACAGACTGACAGACTGACAGACTGACAGACTGACAGACTGACAGACTGAGACTGACAGACTGACAGATCAGACTGACAGACTGACAGACTGACAGACTGACAGACTGACAGACTGACAGACTGACAGACTGACAGACTGACAGACTGACAGACTGACAGACTGACAGACTGACAGACTGACGACAGACTGACAGACTGACAGACTGACAGACTGACAGACTGACAGACTGACAGACTGACAGACTGACAGACTGACAGACTGACAGACTGACAGGACTGACAGACTGACAGACTGACAGACTGACAGACTGACAGACTGACCAGACTGACAGACTGACAGACTGACAGACTGACAGACTGACAGACTGACAGACTGACAGACTGACAGACTGACAGACTGACAGACTGACAGACTGACAGACTGACAGACTGACAGACTGACAGACTGACAGACTGACAGACTGACAGACTGACAGACTGACAGACTGACAGACTGACAGACTGACAGACTGACAGACTGACAGACTGACAGACTGACAGACTGACAGACTGACAGACTGACAGACTGACAGACTGACAGACTGACAGACTGACAGACTGACAGACTGACAGACTGACAGACTGACAGACTGACAGACTGACAGACTGACAGACTGACAGACTGACAGACTGACAGACTGACAGACTGACAGACTGACAGACTGACAGACTGACAGACTGACAGACTGACAGACTGACAGACTGACAGACTGACAGACTGACAGACTGACAGACTGACAGACTGACAGACTGACAGACTGACAGACTGACAGACTGACAGACTGACAGACTGACAGACTGACAGACTGACAGACTGACAGACTGACAGACTGACAGACTGACAGACTGACAGACTGACAGACTGACAGACTGACAGACTGACAGACTGACAGACTGACAGACTGACAGACTGACAGACTGACAGACTGACAGACTGACAGACTGACAGACTGACAGACTGACAGACTGACAGACTGACAGACTGACAGACTGACAGACTGACAGACTGACAGACTGACAGACTGACAGACTGACAGACTGACAGACTGACAGACTGACAGACTGACAGACTGACAGACTGACAGACTGACAGACTGACAGACTGACAGACTGACAGACTGACAGACTGACAGACTGACAGACTGACAGACTGACAGACTGACAGACTGACAGACTGACAGACTGACAGACTGACAGACTGACAGACTGACAGACTGACAGACTGACAGACTGACAGACTGACAGACTGACAGACTGACAGACTGACAGACTGACAGACTGACAGACTGACAGACTGACAGACTGACAGACTGACAGACTGACAGACTGACAGACTGACAGACTGACAGACTGACAGACTGACAGCTGACTGACAGACTGACAGACTGACTGACAGACTGACAGACTGACTGACAGACTGACAGACTGACAGACTGACAGACTGACAGACTGACAGACTGACAGACTGACAGACTGACAGACTGACAGACTGACAGACTGACAGACTGACAGACTGACAGACTGACAGACTGACAGACTGACAGACTGACAGACTGACAGACTGACAGACTGACAGACTGACAGACTGACAGACTGACAGACTGACAGACTGACAGACTGACAGACTGACAGACTGACAGACTGACAGACTGACAGACTGACAGACTGACAGACTGACAGACTGACAGACTGACAGACTGACAGACTGACAGACTGACAGACTGACAGACTGACAGACTGACAGACTGACAGACTGACAGACTGACAGACTGACAGACTGACAGACTGACAGACTGACAGACTGACAGACTGACAGACTGACAGACTGACAGACTGACAGACTGACAGACTGACAGACTGACAGACTGACAGACTGACAGACTGACAGACTGACAGACTGACAGACTGACAGACTGACAGACTGACAGACTGACAGACTGACAGACTGACAGACTGACAGACTGACAGACTGACAGACTGACAGACTGACAGACTGACAGACTGACAGACTGACAGACTGACAGACTGACAGACTGACAGACTGACAGACTGACAGACTGACAGACTGACAGACTGACAGACTGACAGACTGACAGACTGACAGACTGACAGACTGACAGACTGACAGACTGACAGACTGACAGACTGACAGACTGACAGACTGACAGACTGACAGACTGACAGACTGACAGACTGACAGACTGACAGACTGACAGACTGACAGACTGACAGACTGACAGACTGACAGACTGACAGACTGACAGACTGACAGACTGACAGACTGACAGACTGACAGACTGACAGACTGACAGACTGACAGACTGACAGACTGACAGACTGACAGACTGACAGACTGACAGACTGACAGACTGACAGACTGACAGACTGACAGACTGACAGACTGACAGACTGACAGACTGACAGACTGACAGACTGACAGACTGACAGACTGACAGACTGACAGACTGACAGACTGACAGACTGACAGACTGACAGACTGACAGACTGACAGACTGACAGACTGACAGACTGACAGACTGACAGACTGACAGACTGACAGACTGACAGACTGACAGACTGACAGACTGACAGACTGACAGACTGACAGACTGACAGACTGACAGACTGACAGACTGACAGACTGACAGACTGACAGACTGACAGACTGACAGACTGACAGACTGACAGACTGACAGACTGACAGACTGACAGACTGACAGACTGACAGACTGACAGACTGACAGACTGACAGACTGACAGACTGACAGACTGACAGACTGACAGACTGACAGACTGACAGACTGACAGACTGACAGACTGACAGACTGACAGACTGACAGACTGACAGACTGACAGACTGACAGACTGACAGACTGACAGACTGACAGACTGACAGACTGACAGACTGACAGACTGACAGACTGACAGACTGACAGACTGACAGACTGACAGACTGACAGACTGACAGACTGACAGACTGACAGACTGACAGACTGACAGACTGACAGACTGACAGACTGACAGACTGACAGACTGACAGACTGACAGACTGACAGACTGACAGACTGACAGACTGACAGACTGACAGACTGACAGACTGACAGACTGACAGACTGACAGACTGACAGACTGACAGACTGACAGACTGACAGACTGACAGACTGACAGACTGACAGACTGACAGACTGACAGACTGACAGACTGACAGACTGACAGACTGACAGACTGACAGACTGACAGACTGACAGACTGACAGACTGACAGACTGACAGACTGACAGACTGACAGACTGACAGACTGACAGACTGACAGACTGACAGACTGACAGACTGACAGACTGACAGACTGACAGACTGACAGACTGACAGACTGACAGACTGACAGACTGACAGACTGACAGACTGACAGACTGACAGACTGACAGACTGACAGACTGACAGACTGACAGACTGACAGACTGACAGACTGACAGACTGACAGACTGACAGACTGACAGACTGACAGACTGACAGACTGACAGACTGACAGACTGACAGACTGACAGACTGACAGACTGACAGACTGACAGACTGACAGACTGACAGACTGACAGACTGACAGACTGACAGACTGACAGACTGACAGACTGACAGACTGACAGACTGACAGACTGACAGACTGACAGACTGACAGACTGACAGACTGACAGACTGACAGACTGACAGACTGACAGACTGACAGACTGACAGACTGACAGACTGACAGACTGACAGACTGACAGACTGACAGACTGACAGACTGACAGACTGACAGACTGACAGACTGACAGACTGACAGACTGACAGACTGACAGACTGACAGACTGACAGACTGACAGACTGACAGACTGACAGACTGACAGACTGACAGACTGACAGACTGACAGACTGACAGACTGACAGACTGACAGACTGACAGACTGACAGACTGACAGACTGACAGACTGACAGACTGACAGACTGACAGACTGACAGACTGACAGACTGACAGACTGACAGACTGACAGACTGACAGACTGACAGACTGACAGACTGACAGACTGACAGACTGACAGACTGACAGACTGACAGACTGACAGACTGACAGACTGACAGACTGACAGACTGACAGACTGACAGACTGACAGACTGACAGACTGACAGACTGACAGACTGACAGACTGACAGACTGACAGACTGACAGACTGACAGACTGACAGACTGACAGACTGACAGACTGACAGACTGACAGACTGACAGACTGACAGACTGACAGACTGACAGACTGACAGACTGACAGACTGACAGACTGACAGACTGACAGACTGACAGACTGACAGACTGACAGACTGACAGACTGACAGACTGACAGACTGACAGACTGACAGACTGACAGACTGACAGACTGACAGACTGACAGACTGACAGACTGACAGACTGACAGACTGACAGACTGACAGACTGACAGACTGACAGACTGACAGACTGACAGACTGACAGACTGACAGACTGACAGACTGACAGACTGACAGACTGACAGACTGACAGACTGACAGACTGACAGACTGACAGACTGACAGACTGACAGACTGACAGACTGACAGACTGACAGACTGACAGACTGACAGACTGACAGACTGACAGACTGACAGACTGACAGACTGACAGACTGACAGACTGACAGACTGACAGACTGACAGACTGACAGACTGACAGACTGACAGACTGACAGACTGACAGACTGACAGACTGACAGACTGACAGACTGACAGACTGACAGACTGACAGACTGACAGACTGACAGACTGACAGACTGACAGACTGACAGACTGACAGACTGACAGACTGACAGACTGACAGACTGACAGACTGACAGACTGACAGACTGACAGACTGACAGACTGACAGACTGACAGACTGACAGACTGACAGACTGACAGACTGACAGACTGACAGACTGACAGACTGACAGACTGACAGACTGACAGACTGACAGACTGACAGACTGACAGACTGACAGACTGACAGACTGACAGACTGACAGACTGACAGACTGACAGACTGACAGACTGACAGACTGACAGACTGACAGACTGACAGACAGACTGACAGACTGACAGACTGACAGACTGACAGACTGACAGACTGACAGACTGACAGACTGACAGACTGACAGACTGACAGACTGACAGACTGACAGACTGACAGACTGACAGACTGACAGACTGACAGACTGACAGACTGACAGACTGACAGACTGACAGACTGACAGACTGACAGACTGACAGACTGACAGACTGACAGACTGACAGACTGACAGACTGACAGACTGACAGACTGACAGACTGACAGACTGACAGACTGACAGACTGACAGACTGACAGACTGACAGACTGACAGACTGACAGACTGACAGACTGACAGACTGACAGACTGACAGACTGACAGACTGACAGACTGACAGACTGACAGACTGACAGACTGACAGACTGACAGACTGACAGACTGACAGACTTACAGACTGACAGACTGACAGACTGACAGACTGACAGACTGACAGACTGACAGACTGACAGACTGACAGATTGACAGACTGACAGACTGACAGACTGACAGACTGACAGACTGACAGACTGACAGACTGACAGACTGATAGACTGACAGACTGACAGACTGACAGACTGACAGACTGACAGACTGACAGACTGACAGACTGACAGACTGACAGACTGACAGACTGACAGACTGACAGGTTGACAGACTGACAGACTGACAGACTGACAGACTGACAGACTGATAGACTGACAGACTGACAGACTGACAGACTGACAGACTGACAGACTGACAGACTGACAGATTGACAGACTGACAGACTGACAGACTGACAGACTGACAGACTGACAGACTGACAGACTGACAGACTGACAGACTGACAGACTGATAGACTGACAGACTGACAGACTGACAGACTGACAGACTGACAGACTGACAGACTGACAGACTGACAGACTGACAGACTGACAGACTGACAGACTGTAGCGTACTGATTCTAACGCTTTACCTTTCAGACTGCGTTGAAGGCGCATAAGGTTCTCGACGTTTGTATAGCCACACGAGCGTGTTGGATTTTCGAAGCAACTTATAAAAAGCGGCCATTCTTCTGGATTACCGCTGAAGCTAGGTAGCTCTTTAGGCATTGCATGCCTTGCTGCAAGCTGAAGGGAATTTATTTTTGGTGTATCGGATGTATGGCCCGGTGTGTTACCAACTTCATTGGAGCATGATATGAGCGGTTGATTGTAGTTGTTCTCGTTTGTTGATGTGTTCGGAATAATGGGATTCTTTGGTACATGTTGTAGGTTATGTGGATTATTTGACGGCTGAGGAGCCAGATATTTTTCAGTTTTCTCTGTACACGCATCATCTGGTATGGGTTTCACTGTTTCCACCCATTTGGATGTTCTTTCTTCTACGTCCTCATTGTGAAGATCATCAACATTTGTATCCTCATTGTCTGATTCAAGGTGTTCGAGAATTTCGTATTTTCTTTGCAAATACTCTCGATCTCTTTTTTCTTGAAGCAAACGTTCTTCTTCTAATTTCTTTAGTTGTAGCTGTACAGACTTCGTCGAGGATTTCGATTTTCTTGAAACTTCCGATGAAGCGACTTTTGATGGTGGTTTTAATGATTTTTTTTCATCTGCCTTATTTTTAATAATAGTTTGGCAGTCTAATTTTGTGGGCGCATTTGCAGGAATAGATGTTTTTAATTTTCGAATTTCTGGAATTTTAGGTTGGCGTTGGACATTAAGTGAGGTACTTTGTTTGGGTGCAAGTGAAGTCGAAGTTGTGGAGCATTTTGAACATATCCATTCTTTGTGCTCAATATCTTCAGTTACATTCGCACAACAGAAGTTGTACCAAGCGTCACATTTGTCGCATTGCACCATTTCATCGAAGCTATCTTCCCGCTCACATTTTGCGCAGTTATATTGTTCGGAGTATTCATGAGGGGGGGACGCGTGAGCTGTTCTTTTGGATTTTTGTAACGCAGAGTCAGAATTTCCAGACATGGTTATGGCTTACCTTATGTTCCCTTCTTGGCGACAGCACAGTGGTGAGGCGATGGGTAATATGCTGATAGATTATATTTTTTACTATTTTACCGATACCAGAAAATTTTAGGATGTTGACGGAGTAAATTTTCATCAATAAAAGACTAAAACTTTAGAATTCAATTTCTTTTTATTAATTTAATTTTTTACTAGACTTAATATATAATGAATAGAGAAAACTAAAATTTTCGTTTTCTTCGGTTGGGTCGGTAGCAAAAATAAGGGAAAAGAAAGTGCTCGCTATTTTTCTCTTTTTCTCCCTCGAGTCATTTGACATTAGCGTAATGCTGGTGATACCAAGTTTAGTAGGGTGTTAGCGTTACCAGGTTTGTCAACAAGTATATTTTATAGTCATGTGTATTTAATTAAATATGGTACATAGACAGTGTGTAAAAACAAGTTTTACAAATAACTTTAACCAAATTTATGTACAACATAAATATCTTTAAATTATTTAAATTGCAAACGCTTTTTATTTTACAGCTTTTATTATTGTTTCTTGTACTTTCATTGCATTTACAATTTCGAAAAAAAGTATCTTATGTTAATATTCATATTGCATTAAATCCATTTTCAAAAAAAATCTGGGTATCAATAGGATTCGAACGCCGAACACTTCGGTTAGTTAGATTAAGGTAGTACCCTCTGATAATATTCGAATGACTATTTCTTTCGGACAAGTATTTTTAATAATAAATAATAACTTAAAATTGTTTTTTCCAAAATTATATTTAATTTTTTTTCAAAAAAAAAAAACATTTCTTTGGCAAAAACAAAAATTTTTTTTTAGAAGAAAATTGTTTTATCAACAATAATAACGCATTTCTATCGAGAAAAAAATTATGCCCATTTTAACAAATTGGTTTTTCGTATCGTGCGATACATCGATTGAAAGGTGGCACTCCCAACATCACGAATATTCAGTTTTGAAGTCACAACCTCACTTAATTTAGACGGAAATCGAATTTAAAGAGAAAAAGGGTGTAAGGTTTGATGGCTCTAAGATGCTTAGTTTGGCAGCAAATCGCGTTTAAAGTTTTAAGTCGGTTTATCAGGCCATGCGATACATCGATTCAAGGACTGCACTAGCTAGGTCACGAATATGCTCTTTTTAACTCTCTAGGATGCTTAGACTGGTATTACACCACGACTTATGAGTCCCGACTCTTCTTCGAATTCTTCTTTGCAATTTCGTATGCTGAGCCACGCGCTATTACACACATGAGTTTAAAGTCAAGACTCAAATTTGACAGTTTTCTTTTACTTCGAATTTCGTTTGTTTTAATTTGAAATTACAATTTATAATAATTGTCAAGAATATTTATTTAATCAGAAAAATTAATTTCAAGCTGATGTTGATTAAAACAAAGTAAATAAATACTAATTTGTATTTTATTATCTATTATGTCACATTGATATCACCACAGATGAGTAAAACAAAGATGGGAAATTTCGGCTTACATTTTGGTTTGCCTGACAAGCTAACGGCCATTTTGATTTCACGTCTAATTATGCTTTGTATATACATTCCTTAGGTTATATATACAAAGATTTATGCTT
>CAJVCO010000406.1:15000-19872 GCA_910595825.1 Philhelius pedissequus | reverse complement strand
ATATTTTTAAGCAATACAAAATCCAATTGCAAGTATTGCTTCCTTCTAAAAACTTAGAAGATTTTTTAATTTAGTTCTGCTTATAGTTCATGCCTTCCTTATAACATCGAAATATTGTTACGCCCTATAAAGGATTTTAAACATCCAAATATAAAGTCTGCTTATTTTTATGGATAAAAATAAAATAAGCGCATAGTCCAAGAAATCATGAAAAATAACTTTCAATTATTTTCATATACTATTAACTTTATTATAATTGAAAATATTCTTCTAAAAGACTTAGAGAAATTTTCAATTTTTGTTAATAGAAATGTTTTATTCTTTGTATAGTTCATTTATTTAATTATACCATGCATATTTTTAAAGCAATACAAAATCAAATTGCAAGTATTGCTTTCTTCTAAAAGACTTATAAAAATTTTTTCAATTTTTATTTTTGGTATAGTTCATTTATTCTCCATGCCCTATTTGGACTTAGAATAATTTTTAATATTATATATTTTCCTTTAGAAGCAATACAAAATCAAATTGCAAGTATTGATTTCTTCTAAAAGACTTATAAAAATTTTTCAATTTTTATTTAATAGAAAATTTTTATTTTTGGTATAGTTCATTTATTCTCCATGCCCCATTTGGACTTAGAATAATTTTTAATATTATATATTTTTCTTTAGAAGCAATACAAAATCAAATTGCAAGTATTGCTTTCTTCTAAAGACTTATAAAAATTTTCAATTTCTTTTTCAATAGAAAATTTTTGTTTTTGGTATAGTGCATTTATTTCCCATACGACCGAACAGGTCGTATTTCTAATAGGGATTTTAAACATGTATCTCTGAAGTAAGTATTTTGCTCCATACAATTTGTACTAAAAAAAATTTTTAGTTTTTATATGCTTAAAAATGTTCGTTTTATATGTTTTAATTAAAAAATTTTTTTTTTTTTTCCCATAGATTTTCAAGTTGGGACTTAGAAAAATTTTTGTCAAAAGTGGGAAGAGCCGACAATCCCAAAAAAATTTTTTTTTTTATTTATTTTTGTAATTAGACCCATGCATATTTTTAAGCAATACAAAATCAAATTGCAAGTATTGCTTCCTTCTAAAAACTTAGAAAAATATTCAAGTTTTTTCTTTGTATAGTTCATTTATTTAATTATACCATGCATATTTTTAAGCAATACAAAATCCAATTGCAAGTATTGCTTCCTTCTAAAAACTTAGAAGATTTTTTAATTTAGTTCTGCTTATAGTTCATGCCTTCCTTATAACATCGAAAATATTGTTACGCCCCTATAAAGGATTTTAAACATCCAAATATAAAGTCTGCTTATTTTTATGGATAAAAATAAAATAAGCGCATAGTCCAAGAAATCATGAAAAATAACTTTCAATTATTTTCATATACTATTAACTTTATTATAATTGAAAATATTCTTCTAAAAGACTTAGAGAAATTTTCAATTTTTGTTAATAGAAAATGTTTTATTCTTTGTATAGTTCATTTATTTAATTATACCATGCATATTTTTAAGCAATACAAAATCAAATTGCAAGTATTGCTTTCTTCTAAAAGACTTATAAAAATTTTTTCAATTTTTATTTTGGTATAGTTCATTTATTCTCCATGCCCTATTTGGACTTAGAATAATTTTTAATATTATATATTTTCCTTTAGAAGCAATACAAAATCAAATTGCAAGTATTGATTTCTTCTAAAAGACTTATAAAAATTTTTCAATTTTTATTTATAGAAAATTTTTATTTTTGGTATAGTTCATTTATTCTCCATGCCCCATTTGGACTTAGAATAATTTTTAATATTATATATTTTTCTTTAGAAGCAATACAAAATCAAATTGCAAGTATTGCTTTCTTCTAAAGACTTATAAAAATTTTCAATTTTTTTTTCAATAGAAAATTTTTGTTTTTGGTATAGTGCATTTATTTCCCATACGACCGAACAGGTCGTATTTCTAATAGGGATTTTAAACATGTATCTCTGAAGTAAGTATTTTGCTCCATACAATTTGTACTAAAAAAAATTTTTAGTTTTTATATGCTTAAAAATGTTCGTTTTATATGTTTTAATTAAAAAAATTTTTTTTTTTTTCCCATAGATTTTCAAGTTGGGACTTAGAAAAATTTTTGTCAAAAGTGGGAAGAGCCGACAATCCCAAAAAAAATTTTTTTTTTATTTATTTTTGTAATTAGACCCATGCATATTTTTAAGCAATACAAAATCAAATTGCAAGTATTGCTTCCTTCTAAAAACTTAGAAAAATATTCAAGTTTTTTCTTTGTATAGTTCATTTATTTAATTATACCATGCATATTTTTAAGCAATACAAAATCCAATTGCAAGTATTGCTTCCTTCTAAAAACTTAGAAGATTTTTTAATTTAGTTCTGCTTATAGTTCATGCCTTCCTTATAACATCGAAAATATTGTTACGCCCTATAAAGGATTTTAAAACATCCAAATATAAAGTCTGCTTATTTTTATGGATAAAAATAAAATAAGCGCATAGTCCAAGAAATCATGAAAAATAACTTTCAATTATTTCATATACTATTAACTTTATTATAATTGAAAATATTCTTCTAAAGACTTAGAGAAATTTTCAATTTTTGTTAATAGAAATGTTTTATTCTTTGTATAGTTCATTTATTTAATTATACCATGCATATTTTTAAGCAATACAAAATCAAATTGCAAGTATTGCTTTCTTCTAAAAGACTTATAAAAATTTTTTCAATTTTTATTTTTGGTATAGTTCATTTATTCTCCATGCCCTATTTGGACTTAGAATAATTTTTAATATTATATATTTTCCTTTAGAAGCAATACAAAATCAAATTGCAAGTATTGATTTCTTCTAAAAGACTTATAAAAATTTTTCAATTTTTATTTAATAGAAAATTTTTATTTTTGGTATAGTTCATTTATTCTCCATGCCCCATTTGGACTTAGAATAATTTTTAAATATTATATATTTTTCTTTAGAAGCAATACAAAATCAAATTGCAAGTATTGCTTTCTTCTAAAGACTTATAAAAATTTTCAATTTTTTTTTCAATAGAAAATTTTTGTTTTTGGTATAGTGCAATTTATTTCCCATACGACCGAACAGGTCGTATTTCTAATAGGGATTTTAAACATGTATCTCTGAAGTAAGTATTTTGCTCCATACAATTTGTACTAAAAAAAATTTTTAGTTTTTATATGCTTAAAAATGTTCGTTTTATATGTTTTAATTAAAAAAATTTTTTTTTTTCCCATAGATTTTCAAGTTGGGACTTAGAAAAATTTTTGTCAAAAGTGGGAAGAGCCGACAATCCCAAAAAAAATTTTTTTTTTTATTTATTTTTGTAATTAGACCCATGCATATTTTTAAGCAATACAAAATCAAATTGCAAGTATTGCTTCCTTCTAAAAACTTAGAAAAATATTCAAGTTTTTTCTTTGTATAGTTCATTTATTTAATTATACCATGCATATTTTTAAGCAATACAAAATCCAATTGCAAGTATTGCTTCCTTCTAAAAAACTTAGAAGATTTTTTAATTTAGTTCTGCTTATAGTTCATGCCTTCCTTATAACATCGAAAATATTGTTACGCCCTATAAAGGATTTTAAACATCCAAATATAAAGTCTGCTTATTTTTATGGATAAAAATAAAATAAGCGCATAGTCCAAGAAATCATGAAAAATAACTTTCAATTATTTTCATATACTATTAACTTTATTATAATTGAAAATATTCTTCTAAAAGACTTAGAGAAATTTTCAATTTTTGTTAATAGAAATGTTTTATTCTTTGTATAGTTCATTTATTTAATTATACCATGCATATTTTTAAGCAATACAAAATCAAATTGCAAGTATTGCTTTCTTCTAAAAGACTTATAAAAATTTTTTCAATTTTTATTTTTGGTATAGTTCATTTATTCTCCATGCCCTATTTGGACTTAGAATAATTTTTAATATTATATATTTTCCTTTAGAAGCAATACAAAATCAAATTGCAAGTATTGATTTCTTCTAAAAGACTTATAAAAATTTTTCAATTTTTATTTAATAGAAAATTTTTATTTTTGGTATAGTTCATTTATTCTCCATGCCCCATTTGGACTTAGAATAATTTTTAATATTATATATTTTTCTTTAGAAGCAATACAAAATCAAATTGCAAGTATTGCTTTCTTCTAAAGACTTATAAAAATTTTCAATTTTTTTTTCAATAGAAAATTTTTGTTTTTGGTATAGTGCATTTATTTCCCATACGACCGAACAGGTCGTATTTCTAATAGGGATTTTAAACATGTATCTCTGAAGTAAGTATTTTGCTCCATACAATTTGTACTAAAAAAAATTTTTAGTTTTTATATGCTTAAAAATGTTCGTTTTATATGTTTAATTAAAAAAATTTTTTTTTTTTTCCCATAGATTTTCAAGTTGGGACTTAGAAAAATTTTTGTCAAAAGTGGGAAGAGCCGACAATGGGAAAAAAAAATTTTTTTTTTTACTTGATTTTTGTATTATATGGGAAGAACCGACACGGACTGTATGTGAAAATGAATTTTTGAATATATATTAGTAGTTGGTATTTTAAAAAAATTGAAAAATTGTATTTTTAATATTTGAAAAATTGAAGGTGAGAAATGGTATATTTCGATCGAGATAGTGCAAAAAGCGTATTTTTTTTTGGGATTAAAGTTAATATGTGATGGTTATAATATATATATATAATATGCATGGCTGAAGATTGTATATTTTAGGTTTTTGTAAAAAATAAAGTACATTATTACATATGTTTATTGTGTATTTGATACTACTAAGAGGACTTAGAATAATTTTTTTTTAATTTGTT
>CAJVCO010000406.1:0-10000 GCA_910595825.1 Philhelius pedissequus | reverse complement strand
ATAATATAAAATACTTTAGATTCAAATATTTTGAGGTATATATTATAAATTAATATTATGAAGTTATTTTTATAAAATATTACTCCAATAATATAACATGCGCTTAAATTTTTTTTTATAAAAAAAAAATATTAAGCAGTTTATTTAGCATAGTCTTACAACCCTCAACCATATGTAGTCCAAGCAGCACCTTCAAAAATTAATTTAAAAGTACATAACAGCATGGACTGCGATATGCGTTCAAAATGTCGATGTTCATGTGTCCTGCAGTTCACACGATGACGCACAGTTTGCTGCGTTCTTCATCGACCCATGAGCCAAGTGATCCACCGCTTAGAGTAATAATTTTTTTTGTTTTTTTATCAAGTCAATTTTATTTATGAAAAGAAATAAATTTATATATCTTTTTATGTTTATTAAAATGCTTTATAACCTTGCGAATGTCCAATTCAAAAGAATCGTTTACTTAATAATAAGTACAAAGTTTTATAGCATATTTTAACGTCACTATTTAGATGACGATGGGTATTTAGCTACTTACGTCACTATTTAGATGACGATGGGTATTTAGCAACTTTTGTTTGTTATTTTTTTGTTTGTTTGTTTTATTTTAGAAAAATCACGTTAATGATCCTTCCGCAGGTTCACCTACGGAAACCTTGTTACGACTTTTACTTCCTCTAAACCATCAAGTTTGGTCAACTTCTGCGAAACAACCGTAACACGTTAGCGTCACAGTGATCACGTCCGGAGACCTCACTAAATAATTCAATCAGTAGTAGCGACGGGCGGTGTGTACAAAGGGCAGGGACTTAATCAATACGAGTTAATGACTCGCACTTACTAGGAATTCCAAGTTCATGTGAACAGTTTCAGTTCACAATCCCAAGCATGAAAGTGGTTCAGCGGTTTACCCGGACCTCTCGGTCTAGGAAATACACGTTGATACTTTCATTGTAGCGCGCGTGCAGCCCAGGACATCTAAGGGCATTCCAGACCTGTTATTGCTCAATCTCATTATTGCTAGACGCAATTTGTCCATTTAAGAAGCTGGTGTCCTTATAATGGGACAAACAAACAGGTACGGCTCCACTAACATAAACACATCCAAACACTTATATATTTTACTATATTCATGAATGAAGGCTATGAAAGCTTCAACACCATAATCCTGAAAGCATCTATTTAATATATTTGAGTCTCGTTCGTTATCGGAATTAACCAGACAAATCACTCCACGAACTAAGAACGGCCATGCACCACCACCCATAAATTCGAGAAAGAGCTATCAATCTGTCTTACACGCTTATGTTCGGACCTGGTAAGTTTTCCCGTGTTGAGTCAAATTAAGCCGCAGGCTCCACTCCTGGTGGTGCCCTTCCGTCAATTCCTTTAAGTTTCAGCTTTGCAACCATACTTCCCCCGGAGCCCAAAAGCTTTGGTTTCCCGGGAAGCGACTGAGAGAGCCATAGTAGTAGCTACACCCAATTGCTAGCTGGCATCGTTTATGGTTAGAACTAGGGCGGTATCTGATCGCCTTCGAACCTCTAACTTTCGTTCTTGATTAATGAAAACATCTTTGGCAAATGCTTTCGCTTAAGTTAGTCTTACGACGGTCCAAGAATTTCACCTCTCGCGTCGTAATACTAATGCCCCCAAACTGCTTCTATTTATCATTACCTCTTGATCTAAAAACCAATGAAAGTAGATCAGAAGTCTTATTTCATTATTCCATGCACAGAATATTCAGGCATTTGGAGCCTGCTTTAAGCACTCTAATTTGTTCAAAGTAATTGTACCGGCCCACATCAGCACTCGGTAAAGAGCACCGAAGTAGGTTTAAATAGGAGGTATATATAACAATACATAAGTACCATTAATATATTAGAACTCCACCGGTAATACGCTTACATACATAAGGTAATGTACAATCCACAATTGTAGTTGTACTACCCGTATGAAGCACAAATTCAACTACGAACGTTTTAACCGCAACAACTTTAATATATGCTATTGGAGCTGGAATTACCGCAGCTGCTGGCACCAGACTTGCCCTCCAATAGGTCCTTGTTAAAGGATTTAAAGTGTACTCATTCCAATTACAGGGCCTCGGATATGAGTCCTGTATTGTTATTTTTCGTCACTACCTCCCCGAACTGGGAGTGGGTAATTTACGCGCCTGCTGCCTTCCTTAGATGTGGTAGCCGTTTCTCAGGCTCCCTCTCCGGAATCGAACCCTGATTCCCCGTTACCCGTAGCAACCATGGTAGTCCTAGATACTACCATCAATAGTTGATAGGGCAGACGTTTGAAAGATCTGTCGTCGGTACGAGACCATACGATCGGCAAATTATCTAGAGTTCAACCATATTAACGATTTCCTAAGAAATCGCTTGGTTTTAGCCTAATAAAAGCACACGTTCCAAAAGGTCCGTGTTTATATTGCATGTATTAGCTCTAGAATTACCACAGTTATCCAAGTAACTGTTAACGATCTAATAAACCATAACTGATATAATGAGCCTTTTGCGGTTTCACTTTTAATTCGTGTGTACTTAGACATGCATGGCTTAATCTTTGAGACAAGCATATAACTACTGGCAGGATCAACCAGAATAATGTTATTTATTTTTTTTTATTAAGATTATTTCAAATTTATACATTTTGTATTTTAATATATTATACCTTACACGCAGCCTCAATAATCACAATATGTGTTATTGATGGTAACTAATCAAACATCTCTTTATATTTCAAAAAAGACTTATATTGATTAAGTAGCAATGTAAGCAAAAATGTATTTCAAATATTTTCAGCATATAGATTATTTGAAATTTTTATACATTTTGTATTTTAATATATTATAAATTACACGCAGCCTCAATAATCACAGTTTGTGTTATTGATGGTAACTAATCAAACATCTCTTTATATTTCAAAAAAGACTTATATTGATTAAGTTGCATGTAAATGTATTTCAAATCTTTTCTTCATTAAAATTTGCCACATGAGCAAACTTTTTAATGTTGCTTTTTAATTTTTTTATTTATTTTATTATTTAATAATTTCTTTGCAACAATTGAAATTATTTACCATATATGGTATATCCTTTCTAGGGATTTTGATGAATTGAAAATTCAAACTAGGTTTAAACTTGAGCGTATATATAAGACTCAAACCTTAGTATAATATAGATTTTTTTGGTCTTTCATCTTAGGTAACCTTAACCTAAGAAACACCAACCACGGTGATACCAATGTAACTAATTTCACGAGTTCATCATGAATCGAGTCATATATTGAAACTAATCAATACCATCCTCGCCTAGGACTCCAAAGAACGTCTTTGGTTCCACCATGTAAGGGATTTTAAACATCCAAATATAAAGTCTGCTTATTTTTATGAATAAAAATAAAATAAGCGCATAGTCAAAGAAATCATGAAAAATAACTTTCAATTTTTTTCATATACTATTATAACTTTATTATAATTGAAAATATTCTTCTAAAAGACTTAGAAAAATTTTCAATTTTTTTTTTAATAGAAAATTTTTATTCTTTGTATAGTTAATTTATTTAATCAAACCATGCGTATTTTTAAGCAATACAAAATCAAATTGCAAGTATTGCTTCCTTCTAAAAGACTTAGAAAAATTTTCAAGTTTTTTCTTTGTATAGTTCATTTATTTAATTAATTATACCATGCATATTTTTAAGCAATACAAAATCAAATTGCAAGTATTGCTTCCTTCTAAAAGACTTGGAAAAATATTCAAGTTTTTTCTTTGTATAGTTCATTTATTTAATTATACCATGTATATTTTTAAGCAATACAAAATCCAATTGCAAGTATTGCTTCCTTCTAAAAACTTAGAAGATTTTTTAATTTAGTTCTGCTTATAGTTCATGCCTTCCTTATAACATCGAAAATATTGTTACGCCCTATAAAGGATTTTAAACATCCAAATATAAAGTCTGCTTATTTTTATGGATAAAAATAAAATAAGCGCATAGTCCAAGAAATCATGAAAAATAACTTTCAATTATTTTCATATACTATTAACTTTATTATAATTGAAAATATTCTTCTAAAAGACTTAGAGAAATTTTCAATTTTTGTTAATAGAAATGTTTTATTCTTTGTATAGTTCATTTATTTAATTATACCATGCATATTTTTAAGCAATACAAAATCAAATTGCAAGTATTGCTTTCTTCTAAAAGACTTATAAAAATTTTTTCAATTTTTATTTTTGGTATAGTTCATTTATTCTCCATGCCCTATTTGGACTTAGAATAATTTTTAATATTATATATTTTCCTTTAGAAGCAATACAAAATCAAATTGCAAGTATTGATTTCTTCTAAAAGACTTATAAAAATTTTTCAATTTTTATTTAATAGAAAATTTTTATTTTTGGTATAGTTCATTTATTCTCCATGCCCCATTTGGACTTAGAATAATTTTTAATATTATATATTTTTCTTTAGAAGCAATACAAAATCAAATTGCAAGTATTGCTTTCTTCTAAAGACTTATAAAAATTTTCAATTTCTTTTTCAATAGAAAATTTTTGTTTTTGGTATAGTGCATTTATTTCCCATACGACCGAACAGGTCGTATTTCTAATAGGGATTTTAAACATGTATCTCTGAAGTAAGTATTTTGCTCCATACAATTTGTACTAAAAAAAATTTTTAGTTTTTATATGCTTAAAAATGTTCGTTTTATATGTTTTAATTAAAAAAATTTTTTTTTTTTTCCCATAGATTTTCAAGTTGGGACTTAGAAAAATTTTTGTCAAAAGTGGGAAGAGCCGACAATCCCAAAAAAAAATTTTTTTTTATTTATTTTTGTAATTAGACCCATGCATATTTTTAAGCAATACAAAATCAAATTGCAAGTATTGCTTCCTTCTAAAAACTTAGAAAAATATTCAAGTTTTTTCTTTGTATAGTTCATTTATTTAATTATACCATGCATATTTTTAAGCAATACAAAATCCAATTGCAAGTATTGCTTCCTTCTAAAAACTTAGAAGATTTTTTAATTTAGTTCTGCTTATAGTTCATGCCTTCCTTATAACATCGAAAATATTGTTACGCCCTATAAAGGATTTTAAACATCCAAATATAAAGTCTGCTTATTTTTATGGATAAAAATAAAATAAGCGCATAGTCCAAGAAATCATGAAAAATAACTTTCAATTATTTTCATATACTATTAACTTTATTATAATTGAAAATATTCTTCTAAAAGACTTAGAGAAATTTTCAATTTTTGTTAATAGAAATGTTTTATTCTTTGTATAGTTCATTTATTTAATTATACCATGCATATTTTTAAGCAATACAAAATCAAATTGCAAGTATTGCTTTCTTCTAAAAGACTTATAAAAATTTTTTCAATTTTTATTTTTGGTATAGTTCATTTATTCTCCATGCCCTATTTGGACTTAGAATAATTTTTAATATTATATATTTTCCTTTAGAAGCAATACAAAATCAAATTGCAAGTATTGATTTCTTCTAAAAGACTTATAAAAATTTTTCAATTTTTATTTAATAGAAAATTTTTATTTTTGGTATAGTTCATTTATTCTCCATGCCCCATTTGGACTTAGAATAATTTTTAATATTATATATTTTTCTTTAGAAGCAATACAAAATCAAATTGCAAGTATTGCTTTCTTCTAAAGACTTATAAAAATTTTCAATTTTTTTTTCAATAGAAAATTTTTGTTTTTGGTATAGTGCATTTATTTCCCATACGACCGAACAGGTCGTATTTCTAATAGGGATTTTAAACATGTATCTCTGAAGTAAGTATTTTGCTCCATACAATTTGTACTAAAAAAAATTTTTAGTTTTTATATGCTTAAAAATGTTCGTTTTATATGTTTTAATTAAAAAAATTTTTTTTTTTTTCCCATAGATTTTCAAGTTGGGACTTAGAAAAATTTTTGTCAAAAGTGGGAAGAGCCGACAATCCCAAAAAAAAATTTTTTTTTATTTATTTTTGTAATTAGACCCATGCATATTTTTAAGCAATACAAAATCAAATTGCAAGTATTGCTTCCTTCTAAAAACTTAGAAAAATATTCAAGTTTTTTCTTTGTATAGTTCATTTATTTAATTATACCATGCATATTTTTAAGCAATACAAAATCCAATTGCAAGTATTGCTTCCTTCTAAAAACTTAGAAGATTTTTTAATTTAGTTCTGCTTATAGTTCATGCCTTCCTTATAACATCGAAAATATTGTTACGCCCTATAAAGGATTTTAAACATCCAAATATAAAGTCTGCTTATTTTTATGGATAAAAATAAAATAAGCGCATAGTCCAAGAAATCATGAAAAATAACTTTCAATTATTTTCATATACTATTAACTTTATTATAATTGAAAATATTCTTCTAAAAGACTTAGAGAAATTTTCAATTTTTGTTAATAGAAATGTTTTATTCTTTGTATAGTTCATTTATTTAATTATACCATGCATATTTTTAAGCAATACAAAATCAAATTGCAAGTATTGCTTTCTTCTAAAAGACTTATAAAAATTTTTTCAATTTTTATTTTTGGTATAGTTCATTTATTCTCCATGCCCTATTTGGACTTAGAATAATTTTTAATATTATATATTTTCCTTTAGAAGCAATACAAAATCAAATTGCAAGTATTGATTTCTTCTAAAAGACTTATAAAAATTTTTCAATTTTTATTTAATAGAAAATTTTTATTTTTGGTATAGTTCATTTATTCTCCATGCCCCATTTGGACTTAGAATAATTTTTAATATTATATATTTTTCTTTAGAAGCAATACAAAATCAAATTGCAAGTATTGCTTTCTTCTAAAGACTTATAAAAATTTTCAATTTCTTTTTCAATAGAAAATTTTTGTTTTTGGTATAGTGCATTTATTTCCCATACGACCGAACAGGTCGTATTTCTAATAGGGATTTTAAACATGTATCTCTGAAGTAAGTATTTTGCTCCATACAATTTGTACTAAAAAAAATTTTTAGTTTTTATATGCTTAAAAATGTTCGTTTTATATGTTTTAATTAAAAAATTTTTTTTTTTTTTCCCATAGATTTTCAAGTTGGGACTTAGAAAAATTTTTGTCAAAAGTGGGAAGAGCCGACAATCCCAAAAAAATTTTTTTTTTTTATTTATTTTTGTAATTAGACCCATGCATATTTTTAAGCAATACAAAATCAAATTGCAAGTATTGCTTCCTTCTAAAAACTTAGAAAAATATTCAAGTTTTTTCTTTGTATAGTTCATTTATTTAATTATACCATGCATATTTTTAAGCAATACAAAATCCAATTGCAAGTATTGCTTCCTTCTAAAAACTTAGAAGATTTTTTAATTTAGTTCTGCTTATAGTTCATGCCTTCCTTATAACATCGAAAATATTGTTACGCCCTATAAAGGATTTTAAACATCCAAATATAAAGTCTGCTTATTTTTATGGATAAAAATAAAATAAGCGCATAGTCCAAGAAATCATGAAAAATAACTTTCAATTATTTTCATATACTATTAACTTTATTATAATTGAAAATATTCTTCTAAAAGACTTAGAGAAATTTTCAATTTTTGTTAATAGAAATGTTTTATTCTTTGTATAGTTCATTTATTTAATTATACCATGCATATTTTTAAGCAATACAAAATCAAATTGCAAGTATTGCTTTCTTCTAAAAGACTTATAAAAATTTTTTCAATTTTTATTTTTGGTATAGTTCATTTATTCTCCATGCCCTATTTGGACTTAGAATAATTTTTAATATTATATATTTTCCTTTAGAAGCAATACAAAATCAAATTGCAAGTATTGATTTCTTCTAAAAGACTTATAAAAATTTTTCAATTTTTATTTAATAGAAAATTTTTATTTTTGGTATAGTTCATTTATTCTCCATGCCCCATTTGGACTTAGAATAATTTTTAATATTATATATTTTTCTTTAGAAGCAATACAAAATCAAATTGCAAGTATTGCTTTCTTCTAAAGACTTATAAAAATTTTCAATTTTTTTTTCAATAGAAAATTTTTGTTTTTGGTATAGTGCATTTATTTCCCATACGACCGAACAGGTCGTATTTCTAATAGGGATTTTAAACATGTATCTCTGAAGTAAGTATTTTGCTCCATACAATTTGTACTAAAAAAAATTTTTAGTTTTTATATGCTTAAAAATGTTCGTTTTTATATGTTTTAATTAAAAAAATTTTTTTTTTTTTCCCATAGATTTTCAAGTTGGGACTTAGAAAAATTTTTGTCAAAAGTGGGAAGAGCCGACAATCCCAAAAAAAATTTTTTTTTTTATTTATTTTTGTAATTAGACCCATGCATATTTTTAAGCAATACAAAATCAAATTGCAAGTATTGCTTCCTTCTAAAAACTTAGAAAAATATTCAAGTTTTTTCTTTGTATAGTTCATTTATTTAATTATACCATGCATATTTTTAAGCAATACAAAATCCAATTGCAAGTATTGCTTCCTTCTAAAAACTTAGAAGATTTTTTAATTTAGTTCTGCTTATAGTTCATGCCTTCCTTATAACATCGAAAATATTGTTACGCCCTATAAAGGATTTTAAACATCCAAATATAAAGTCTGCTTATTTTTATGGATAAAAATAAAATAAGCGCATAGTCCAAGAAATCATGAAAAATAACTTTCAATTATTTTCATATACTATTAACTTTATTATAATTGAAAATATTCTTCTAAAAGACTTAGAGAAATTTTCAATTTTTGTTAATAGAAATGTTTTATTCTTTGTATAGTTCATTTATTTAATTATACCATGCATATTTTTAAGCAATACAAAATCAAATTGCAAGTATTGCTTTCTTCTAAAAGACTTATAAAAATTTTTTCAATTTTTATTTTTGGTATAGTTCATTTATTCTCCATGCCCTATTTGGACTTAGAATAATTTTTAATATTATATATTTTCCTTTAGAAGCAATACAAAATCAAATTGCAAGTATTGATTTCTTCTAAAAGACTTATAAAAATTTTTCAATTTTTATTTAATAGAAAATTTTTATTTTTGGTATAGTTCATTTATTCTCCATGCCCCATTTGGACTTAGAATAATTTTTAATATTATATATTTTTCTTAGAAGCAATACAAAATCAAATTGCAAGTATTGCTTTCTTCTAAAGACTTATAAAAATTTTCAATTTTTTTTTCAATAGAAAATTTTGTTTTTGGTATAGTGCATTTATTTCCCATACGACCGAACAGGTCGTATTTCTAATAGGGATTTTAAACATGTATCTCTGAAGTAAGTATTTTGCTCCATACAATTTGTACTAAAAAAAATTTTTAGTTTTTATATGCTTAAAAATGTTCGTTTTATATGTTTTAATTAAAAAAATTTTTTTTTTTCCCATAGATTTTCAAGTTGGGACTTAGAAAAATTTTTGTCAAAAGTGGGAAGAGCCGACAATCCCAAAAAAAATTTTTTTTTTTTATTTATTTTTGTAATTAGACCCATGCATATTTTTAAGCAATACAAAATCAAATTGCAAGTATTGCTTCCTTCTAAAAACTTAGAAAAATATTCAAGTTTTTTCTTTGTATAGTTCATTTATTTAATTATACCATGCATATTTTTAAGCAATACAAAATCCAATTGCAAGTATTGCTTCCTTCTAAAAACTTAGAAGATTTTTTAATTTAGTTCTGCTTATAGTTCATGCCTTCCTTATAACATCGAAAATATTGTTACGCCCTATAAAGGATTTTAAACATCCAAATATAAAGTCTGCTTATTTTTATGGATAAAAATAAAATAAGCGCATAGTCCAAGAAATCATGAAAAATAAATAACTTTCAATTATTTTCATATACTATTAACTTTATTATAATTGAAAATATTCTTCTAAAAGACTTAGAGAAATTTTCAATTTTTGTTAATAGAAATGTTTTATTCTTTGTATAGTTCATTTATTTAATTATACCATG
>CAJVCO010000405.1:0-19914 GCA_910595825.1 Philhelius pedissequus | reverse complement strand
AACTTCATGAAATAACAACAAAGTAGACATTTTTCGCTGTTCCGTGCTTTGATAACCTTTTTTCCTTTCTGTTAGCTCATAATATCTTAATTCATTCGAAATCGGTCAAAGAACAACGAAATTAACATGAAACTTCATCAAATAACAACAAAGTAGACATTTTTTCGCTGTTCCGTGCTTTGATAACCTTTTTTCCTTTCTGTTAGCTCATAATATCTTAATTCATTCGAAATCGGTCAAAGAACAACGAAATTAACATGAAACTTCATCAAATAACAACAAAGTAGACATTTTTCGCTGTTCCGTGCTTTGATAACCTTTTTTCCTTTCTGTTAGCTCATAATATCTTAATTCATTCGAAATCGGTCAAAGAACAACGAAATTAACATGAAACTTCATCAAATAACAACAAAGTAGACATTTTTCGCTGTTCCGTGCTTTGATAATCTTTTTTTCTTTCTGTCAACTCATAATATCTTAATTCATTCGAAATCGGTCAAAGAACAACGAAATTAACATGGAACTTCATGAAATAACAACAAAGTAGACATTTTTCGCTGTTCCGTGCTTTGATAACCTTTTTTCCTTTCTGTTAGCTCATAATATCTTAATTCATTCGAAATCGGTCAAAGAACAACGAAATTAACATGAAACTTCATCAAATAACAACAAAGTAGACATTTTTCGCTGTTCCGTGCTTTGATAACCTTTTTTCCTTTCTGTTAGCTCATAATATCTTAATTCATTCGAAATCGGTCAAAGAACAACGAAATTAACATTAAACTTCATCAAATAACAACAAAGTAGACATTTTTCGCTGTTCCGTGCTTTGATAACCTTTTTTCCTTTCTGTCAGCTCATAATATCTTAATTCATTCGAAATCGGTCAAAGAACAATGAAATTAACATGAAACTTCATCAAATAACAACAAAGTAGACATTTTTCGCTGTTCCGTGCTTTGATAATCTTTTTTTCTTTCTGTCAGCTCATAATATCTTAATTCATTCGAAATCGTTTAAAGAACAACGAAATTAACATGGAACTTCATGAAATAACAACAAAGTAGACATTTTTCGCTGTTCCGTGCTTTGATAACCTTTTTTCCTTTCTGTTAGCTCATAATATCTTAATTCATTCGAAATCGGTCAAAGAACAACGAAATTAACATGAAACTTCATCAAATAACAACAAAGTAGACATTTTTCGCTGTTCCGTGCTTTGATAACCTTTTTTCCTTTCTGTTAGCTCATAATATCTTAATTCATTCGAAATCGGTCAAAGAACAACGAAATTAACATGAAACTTCATCAAATAACAACAAAGTAGACATTTTTCGCTGTTCCGTGCTTTGATAACCTTTTTTCCTTTCTGTTAGCTCATAATATCTTAATTCATTCGAAATCGGTCAAAGAACAACGAAATTAACATGAAACTTCATCAAATAACAACAAAGTAGACATTTTTCGCTGTTCCGTGCTTTGATAATCTTTTTTTCTTTCTGTCAACTCATAATATCTTAATTCATTCGAAATCGGTCAAAGAACAACGAAATTAACATGGAACTTCATGAAATAACAACAAAGTAGACATTTTTCGCTGTTCCGTGCTTTGATAACCTTTTTTCCTTTCTGTTAGCTCATAATATCTTAATTCATTCGAAATCGGTCAAAGAACAACGAAATTAACATGAAACTTCATCAAATAACAACAAAGTAGACATTTTTCGCTGTTCCGTGCTTTGATAACCTTTTTTCCTTTCTGTTAGCTCATAATATCTTAATTCATTCGAAATCGGTCAAAGAACAACGAAATTAACATGAAACTTCATCAAATAACAACAAAGTAGACATTTTTCGCTGTTCCGTGCTTTGATAACCTTTTTTCCTTTCTGTTAGCTCATAATATCTTAATTCATTCGAAATCGGTCAAAGAACAACGAAATTAACATGAAACTTCATCAAATAACAACAAAGTAGACATTTTTCGCTGTTCCGTGCTTTGATAACCTTTTTTCCTTTCTGTCAGCTCATAATATCTTAATTCATTCGAAATCGGTCAAAGAACAACGAAATTAACATGAAACTTCATCAAATAACAACAAAGTAGACATTTTTCGCTGTTCCGTGCTTTGATAACCTTTTTTCCTTTCTGTCAGCTCATAATATCTTAATTCATTCGAAATCGGTCAAAGAACAACGAAATTAACATGAAACTTCATCAAATAACAACAAAGTAGACATTTTTCGCTGTTCCGTGCTTTGATAACCTTTTTTCCTTTCTGTCAGCTCATAATATCTTAATTCATTCGAATTCGTTGAAAGAACAACGAAATTAACGTGGAATTTCATCAAATAACAACAAAGTAGACATTTTTCGCTGTTCCGTGCTTTGATAACCTTTTTTCCTTTCTGTCAGCTCATAATATCTTAATTCATTCGAAATCGGTCAAAGAACAACGAAATTAACATGAAACTTCATCAAATAACAACAAAGTAGACATTTTTCGCTGTTCCGTGCTTTGATAACCTTTTTTCCTTTCTGTCAGCTCATAATATCTTAATTCATTCGAATTCGTTGAAAGAACAACGAAATTAACGTGGAATTTCATCAAATAACAACAAAGTAGACATTTTTCGCTGTTCCGTGCTTTGATAACCTTTTTTTCCTTTCTGTCAGCTCATAATATCTTAATTCATTCCAAATCGGTCAAAGAACAACGAAATTAACATGAAACTTCATCAAATAACAACAAAGTAGACATTTTTCGCTGTTCCGTGCTTTGATAACCTTTTTTCCTTTCTGTTAGCTCATAATATCTTAATTCATTCGAAATCGGTCAAAGAACAACGAAATTAACATGAAACTTCATCAAATAACAACAAAGTAGACATTTTTCGCTGTTCCGTGCTTTGATAACCTTTTTTCCTTTCTGTTAGCTCATAATATCTTAATTCATTCGAAATCGGTCAAAGAACAACGAAATTAACATGGAACTTCATGAAATAACAACAAAGTAGACATTTTTCGCTGTTCCGTGCTTTGATAATCTTTTTTTCTTTCTGTCAGCTCATAATATCTTAATTCATTCGAATTCGGTCAAAGAACAACGAAATTAACATGGAACTTCATGAAATAACAACAAAGTAGACATTTTTCGCTGTTCCGTGCTTTGATAACCTTTTTTCCTTTCTGTTAGCTCATAATATCTTAATTCATTCGAAATCGGTCAAAGAACAACGAAATTAACATGAAACTTCATCAAATAACAACAAAGTAGACATTTTTCGCTGTTCCGTGCTTTGATAACCTTTTTTCCTTTCTGTCAGCTCATAATATCTTAATTCATTCGAATTCGTTGAAAGAACAACGAAATTAACGTGGAATTTCATCAAATAACAACAAAGTAGACATTTTTCGCTGTTCCGTGCTTTGATAACCTTTTTTCCTTTCTGTCAGCTCATAATATCTTAATTCATTCGAATTCGTTGAAAGAACAACGAAATTAAGGTGGAATTTCATCAAATAACAACAAAGTAGACATTTTTCGCTGTTCCGTGCTTTGATAACCTTTTTTCCTTTCTGTTAGCTCATAGTATCTTAATTCATTCGAAATCGGTCAAAGAACAACGAAATTAACATGAAACTTCATCAAATAACAACAAAGTAGACATTTTTCGCTGTTCCGTGCTTTGATAACCTTTTTTCCTTTCTGTCAGCTCATAATATCTTAATTCATTCGAAATCGGTCAAAGAACAACGAAATTAACATGAAACTTCATCAAATAACAACAAAGTAGACATTTTTCGCTGTTCCGTGCTTTGATAACCTTTTTTCCTTTCTGTCAGCTCATAATATCTTAATTCATTCGAAATCGGTCAAAGAACAATGAAATTAACATGAAACTTCATCAAATAACAACAAAGTAGACATTTTTCGCTGTTCCGTGCTTTGATAATCTTTTTTTCTTTCTGTCAGCTCATAATATCTTAATTCATTCGAAATCGGTCAAAGAACAACGAAATTAACATGGAACTTCATGAAATAACAACAAAGTAGACATTTTTCGCTGTTCCGTGCTTTGATAACCTTTTTTCCTTTCTGTCAGCTCATAATATCTTAATTCATTCGAATTCGTTGAAAGAACAACGAAATTAACGTGGAATTTCATCAAATAACAACAAAGTAGACATTTTTCGCTGTTCCGTGCTTTGATAACCTTTTTTCCTTTCTGTCAGCTCATAATATCTTAATTCATTCCAAATCGGTCAAAGAACAACGAAATTAACATGAAACTTCATCAAATAACAACAAAGTAGACATTTTTCGCTGTTCCGTGCTTTGATAACCTTTTTTCCTTTCTGTTAGCTCATAATATCTTAATTCATTCGAAATCGGTCAAAGAACAACGAAATTAACATGAAACTTCATCAAATAACAACAAAGTAGACATTTTTCGCTGTTCCGTGCTTTGATAACCTTTTTTCCTTTCTGTTAGCTCATAATATCTTAATTCATTCGAAATCGGTCAAAGAACAACGAAATTAACATGGAACTTCATGAAATAACAACAAAGTAGACATTTTTCGCTGTTCCGTGCTTTGATAATCTTTTTTTCTTTCTGTCAGCTCATAATATCTTAATTCATTCGAATTCGGTCAAAGAACAACGAAATTAACATGGAACTTCATGAAATAACAACAAAGTAGACATTTTTCGCTGTTCCGTGCTTTGATAACCTTTTTTCCTTTCTGTTAGCTCATAATATCTTAATTCATTCGAAATCGGTCAAAGAACAACGAAATTAACATGAAACTTCATCAAATAACAACAAAGTAGACATTTTTCGCTGTTCCGTGCTTTGATAACCTTTTTTCCTTTCTGTCAGCTCATAATATCTTAATTCATTCGAATTCGTTGAAAGAACAACGAAATTAACGTGGAATTTCATCAAATAACAACAAAGTAGACATTTTTTCGCTGTTCCGTGCTTTGATAACCTTTTTTCCTTTCTGTCAGCTCATAATATCTTAATTCATTCGAATTCGTTGAAAGAACAACGAAATTAACGTGGAATTTCATCAAATAACAACAAAGTAGACATTTTTCGCTGTTCCGTGCTTTGATAACCTTTTTTCCTTTCTGTTATCATAGTATCTTAATTCATTCGAAATCGGTCAAAGAACAACGAAATTAACATGAAACTTCATCAAATAACAACAAAGTAGACATTTTTCGCTGTTCCGTGCTTTGATAACCTTTTTTCCTTTCTGTCAGCTCATAATATCTTAATTCATTCGAAATCGGTCAAAGAACAACGAAATTAACATGAAACTTCATCAAATAACAACAAAGTAGACATTTTTCGCTGTTCCGTGCTTTGATAACCTTTTTTCCTTTCTGTCAGCTCATAATATCTTAATTCATTCGAAATCGGTCAAAGAACAATGAAATTAACATGAAACTTCATCAAATAACAACAAAGTAGACATTTTTCGCTGTTCCGTGCTTTGATAATCTTTTTTTCTTTCTGTCAGCTCATAATATCTTAATTCATTCGAAATCGGTCAAAGAACAACGAAATTAACATGGAACTTCATGAAATAACAACAAAGTAGACATTTTTCGCTGTTCCGTGCTTTGATAACCTTTTTTCCTTTCTGTTAGCTCATAATATCTTAATTCATTCGAAATCGGTCAAAGAACAACGAAATTAACATGAAACTTCATCAAATAACAACAAAGTAGACATTTTTCGCTGTTCCGTGCTTTGATAACCTTTTTTCCTTTCTGTTAGCTCATAATATCTTAATTCATTCGAAATCGGTCAAAGAACAACGAAATTAACATGAAACTTCATCAAATAACAACAAAGTAGACATTTTTCGCTGTTCCGTGCTTTGATAACCTTTTTTCCTTTCTGTTAGCTCATAATATCTTAATTCATTCGAAATCGGTCAAAGAACAACGAAATTAACATGAAACTTCATCAAATAACAACAAAGTAGACATTTTTCGCTGTTCCGTGCTTTGATAATCTTTTTTTCTTTCTGTCAGCTCATAATATCTTAATTCATTCGAAATCGGTCAAAGAACAACGAAATTAACATGGAACTTCATGAAATAACAACAAAGTAGACATTTTTCGCTGTTCCGTGCTTTGATAACCTTTTTTCCTTTCTGTTAGCTCATAATATCTTAATTCATTCGAAATCGGTAAAAGAACAACGAAATTAACATGAAACTTCATCAAATAACAACAAAGTAGACATTTTTCGCTGTTCCGTGCTTTGATAACCTTTTTTCCTTTCTGTTAGCTCATAATATCTTAATTCATTCGAAATCGGTCAAAGAACAACGAAATTAACATGAAACTTCATCAAATAACAACAAAGTAGACATTTTTCGCTGTTCCGTGCTTTGATAATCTTTTTTTCTTTCTGTCAGCTCATAATATCTTAATTCATTCGAAATCGGTCAAAGAACAACGAAATTAACATGGAACTTCATGAAATAACAACAAAGTAGACATTTTTCGCTGTTCCGTGCTTTGATAACCTTTTTTCCTTTCTGTCAGCTCATAATATCTTAATTCATTCGAAATCGGCCAAAGAACAACGAAATTAACATGAAACTTCATCAAATAACAACAAAGTAGACATTTTTCGCTGTTCCGTGCTTTGATAACCTTTTTTCCTTTCTGTCAGCTCATAGTATCTTAATTCATTCGAAATCGGTCAAAGAACAACGAAATTAACATGAAACTTCATCAAATAACAACAAAGTAGACATTTTTCGCTGTTCCGTGCTTTGATAACCTTTTTTCCTTTCTGTCAGCTCATAATATCTTAATTCATTCGAAATCGGTCAAAGAACAACGAAATTAACATGAAACTTCATCAAATAACAACAAAGTAGACATTTTTCGCTGTTCCGTGCTTTGATAATCTTTTTTTCTTTCTGTCAGCTCATAATATCTTAATTCATTCGAAATCGGTCAAAGAACAACGAAATTAACATGAAACTTCATCAAATAACAACAAAGTAGACATTTTTCGCTGTTCCGTGCTTTGATAACCTTTTTTCCTTTCTGTCAGCTCATAATATCTTAATTCATTCGAAATCGGTCAAAGAACAACGAAATTAACATGAAACTTCATCAAATAACAACAAAGTAGACATTTTTCGCTGTTCCGTGCTTTGATAACCTTTTTTCCTTTCTGTCAGCTCATAATATCTTAATTCATTCGAATTCGTTGAAAGAACAACGAAATTAACGTGGAATTTCATCAAATAACAACAAAGTAGACATTTTTCGCTGTTCCGTGCTTTGATAACCTTTTTTTCTTTCTGTTAGCTCATAATATCTTAATTCATTCGAAATCGGTCAAAGAACAACGAAATTAACATGGAACTTCATGAAATAACAACAAAGTAGACATTTTTCGCTGTTCCGTGCTTTGATAACCTTTTTTCCTTTCTGTCAGCTCATAATATCTTAATTCATTCCAAATCGGTCAAAGAACAACGAAATTAACATGAAACTTCATCAAATAACAACAAAGTAGACATTTTTCGCTGTTCCGTGCTTTGATAACCTTTTTTCCTTTCTGTTAGCTCATAATATCTTAATTCATTCGAAATCGGTCAAAGAACAACGAAATTAACATGAAACTTCATCAAATAACAACAAAGTAGACATTTTTCGCTGTTCCGTGCTTTGATAACCTTTTTTCCTTTCTGTTAGCTCATAATATCTTAATTCATTCGAAATCGGTCAAAGAACAACGAAATTAACATGGAACTTCATGAAATAACAACAAAGTAGACATTTTTCGCTGTTCCGTGCTTTGATAATCTTTTTTTCTTTCTGTCAGCTCATAATATCTTAATTCATTCGAAATCGGTCAAAGAACAACGAAATTAACATGGAACTTCATGAAATAACAACAAAGTAGACATTTTTCGCTGTTCCGTGCTTTGATAACCTTTTTTCCTTTCTGTTAGCTCATAATATCTTAATTCATTCGAATTCGTTGAAAGAACAACGAAATTAACGTGGAATTTCATCAAATAACAACAAAGTAGACATTTTTCGCTGTTCCGTGCTTTGATAACCTTTTTTCCTTTCTGTCAGCTCATAATATCTTAATTCATTCGAATTCGTTGAAAGAACAACGAAATTAACGTGGAATTTCATCAAATAACAACAAAGTAGACATTTTTCGCTGTTCCGTGCTTTGATAACCTTTTTTCCTTTCTGTCAGCTCATAATATCTTAATTCATTCGAAATCGGTCAAAGAACAACGAAATTAACATGAAACTTCATCAAATAACAACAAAGTAGACATTTTTCGCTGTTCCGTGCTTTGATAACCTTTTTTCCTTTCTGTCAGCTCATAATATCTTAATTCATTCGAAATCGGTCAAAGAACAACGAAATTAACATGGAACTTCATGAAATAACAACAAAGTAGACATTTTTCGCTGTTCCGTGCTTTGATAACCTTTTTTCCTTTCTGTCAGCTCATAATATCTTAATTCATTCGAATTCGTTGAAAGAACAACGAAATTAACGTGGAATTTCATCAAATAACAACAAAGTAGACATTTTTCGCTGTTCCGTGCTTTGATAACCTTTTTTTCTTTCTGTCAGCTCATAATATCTTAATTCATTCGAAATCGGTCAAAGAACAACGAAATTAACATGAAACTTCATCAAATAACAACAAAGTAGACATTTTTCGCTGTTCCGTGCTTTGATAACCTTTTTTCCTTTCTGTCAGCTCATAATATCTTAATTCATTCGAAATCGGTCAAAGAACAACGAAATTAACATGAAACTTCATCAAATAACAACAAAGTAGACATTTTTCGCTGTTCCGTGCTTTGATAACCTTTTTTCCTTTCTGTCAGCTCATAATATCTTAATTCATTCGAAATCGGTCAAAGAACAACGAAATTAACATGAAACTTCATCAAATAACAACAAAGTAGACATTTTTCGCTGTTCCGTGCTTTGATAACCTTTTTTCCTTTCTGTCAGCTCATAATATCTTAATTCATTCGAAATCGGTCAAAGAACAACGAAATTAACATGAAACTTCATCAAATAACAACGAAGTATACATTTTTCGCTGTTCCGTGCTTTGATAATCTTTTTTTCTTTCTGTCAGCTCATAATATCTTAATTCATTCGAAATCGGTCAAAGAACAACGAAATTAACATGGAACTTCATGAAATAACAACAAAGTAGACATTTTTCGCTGTTCCGTGCTTTGATAACCTTTTTTCCTTTCTGTTAGCTCATAATATCTTAATTCATTCGAAATCGGTCAAAGAACAACGAAATTAACATGGAACTTCATGAAATAACAACAAAGTAGACATTTTTCGCTGTTCCGTGCTTTGATAACCTTTTTTCATCAAATAACAACAAAGTAGACATTTTTCGCTGTTCCGTGCTTTGATAACCTTTTTTCCTTTCTGTCAGCTCATAATATCTTAATTCATTCGAATTCGTTGAAAGAACAACGAAATTAACGTGGAATTTCATCAAATAACAACAAAGTAGACATTTTTCGCTGTTCCGTGCTTTGATAACCTTTTTTTCTTTCTGTCAGCTCATAATATCTTAATTCATTCGAAATCGGTCAAAGAACAACGAAATTAACATGAAACTTCATCAAATAACAACAAAGTAGACATTTTTCGCTGTTCCGTGCTTTGATAACCTTTTTTCCTTTCTGTCAGCTCATAATATCTTAATTCATTCGAAATCGGTCAAAGAACAACGAAATTAACATGAAACTTCATCAAATAACAACAAAGTAGACATTTTTCGCTGTTCCGTGCTTTGATAACCTTTTTTTCCTTTCTGTCAGCTCATAATATCTTAATTCATTCGAAATCGGTCAAAGAACAACGAAATTAACATGAAACTTCATCAAATAACAACAAAGTAGACATTTTTCGCTGTTCCGTGCTTTGATAATCTTTTTTTCTTTCTGTCAGCTCATAATATCTTAATTCATTCGAAATCGGTCAAAGAACAACGAAATTAACATGAAACTTCATCAAATAACAACAAAGTAGACATTTTTCGCTGTTCCGTGCTTTGATAACCTTTTTTCCTTTCTGTCAGCTCATAATATCTTAATTCGTTCGAAATCGGTCAAAGAACAACGAAATTAACATGAAACTTCATCAAATAACAACAAAGTAGACATTTTTCGCTGTTCCGTGCTTTGATAACCTTTTTTCCTTTCTGTCAGCTCATAATATCTTAATTCATTCGAAATCGGTCAAAGAACAACGAAATTAACGTGGAATTTCATCAAATAACAACAAAGTAGACATTTTTCGCTGTTCCGTGCTTTGATAACCTTTTTTCCTTTCTGATAGCTCATAATATCTTAATTCATTCGAAATCGGTCAAAGAGCAACGAAATTAACATGAAACTTCATCAAATAACAACAAAGTAGACATTTTTCGCTGTTCCGTGCTTTGATAACCTTTTTTCCTTTCTGTCAGCTCATAATATCTTAATTCATTCGAATTCGTTGAAAGAACAACGAAATTAACGTGGAATTTCATCAAATAACAACAAAGTAGACATTTTTCGCTGTTCCGTGCTTTGATAACCTTTTTTCCTTTCTGTCAGCTCATAATATCTTAATTCATTCGAAATCGGTCAAAGAACAACGAAATTAACATGAAACTTCATCAAATAACAACAAAGTAGACATTTTTCGCTGTTCCGTGCTTTGATAACCTTTTTTCCTTTCTGTCAGCTCATAATATCTTAATTCATTCGAATTCGTTGAAAGAACAACGAAATTAACGTGGAATTTCATCAAATAACAACAAAGTAGACATTTTTCGCTGTTCCGTGCTTTGATAACCTTTTTTCCTTTCTGTCAGCTCATAATATCTTAATTCATTCGAAATCGGTCAAAGAACAACGAAATTAACATGAAACTTCATCAAATAACAACAAAGTAGACATTTTTCGCTGTTCCGTGCTTTGATAATCTTTTTTTCTTTCTGTCAGCTCATAATATCTTAATTCATTCGAAATCGGTCAAAGAACAACGAAATTAACATGGAACTTCATGAAATAACAACAAAGTAGACATTTTTCGCTGTTCCGTGCTTTGATAACCTTTTTTCCTTTCTGTCAGCTCATAATATCTTAATTCATTCGAATTCGTTGAAAGAACAACGAAATTAACGTGGAATTTCATCAAATAACAACAAAGTAGACATTTTTCGCTGTTCCGTGCTTTGATAACCTTTTTTCCTTTCTGTCAGCTCATAATATCTTAATTCATTCGAAATCGGTCAAAGAACAACGAAATTAACATGAAACTTCATCAAATAACAACAAAGTAGACATTTTTTCGCTGTTCCGTGCTTTGATAACCTTTTTTCCTTTCTGTCAGCTCATAATATCTTAATTCATTCGAAATCGGTCAAAGAACAACGAAATTAACATGAAACTTCATCAAATAACAACAAAGTAGACATTTTCCGCTGTTCCGTGCTTTGATAATCTTTTTTTCTTTCTGTCAGCTCATAATATCTTAATTCATTCGAAATCGGTCAAAGAACAACGAAATTAACATGGAACTTCATGAAATAACAACAAAGTAGACATTTTTCGCTGTTCCGTGCTTTGATAACCTTTTTTCCTTTCTGTCAGCTCATAATATCTTAATTCATTCGAAATCGGTCAAAGAACAACGAAATTAACATGAAACTTCATCAAATAACAACAAAGTAGACATTTTTCGCTGTTCCGTGCTTTGATAATCTTTTTTTCTTTCTGTCAGCTCATAATATCTTAATTCATTCGAAATCGGTCAAAGAACAACGAAATTAACATGGAACTTCATGAAATAACAACAAAGTAGACATTTTTCGCTGTTCCGTGCTTTGATAACCTTTTTTCCTTTCTGTTAGCTCATAATATCTTAATTCATTCGAAATCGGTCAAAGAACAACGAAATTAACATGAAACTTCATCAAATAACAACAAAGTAGACATTTTTCGCTGTTCCGTGCTTTGATAACCTTTTTTCCTTTCTGTCAGCTCATAATATCTTAATTCATTCGAATTCGTTGAAAGAACAACGAAATTAACGTGGAATTTCATCAAATAACAACAAAGTAGACATTTTTCGCTGTTCCGTGCTTTGATAACCTTTTTTCCTTTCTGTCAGCTCATAATATCTTAATTCATTCGAAATCGGTCAAAGAACAACGAAATTAACATGAAACTTCATCAAATAACAACAAAGTAGACATTTTTCGCTGTTCCGTGCTTTGATAACCTTTTTTCCTTTCTGTCAGCTCATAATATCTTAATTCATTCGAAATCGGTCAAAGAACAACGAAATTAACATGGAACTTCATGAAATAACAACAAAGTAGACATTTTTCGCTGTTCCGTGCTTTGATAACCTTTTTTCCTTTCTGTTAGCTCATAATATCTTAATTCATTCGAAATCGGCCAAAGAACAACGAAATTAACATGAAACTTCATCAAATAACAACAAAGTAGACATTTTTCGCTGTTCCGTGCTTTGATAACCTTTTTTCCTTTCTGTCAGCTCATAATATCTTAATTCATTCGAAATCGGTCAAAGAACAACGAAATTAACATGAAACTTCATCAAATAACAACAAAGTAGACATTTTTCGCTGTTCCGTGCTTTGATAACCTTTTTTCCTTTCTGTCAGCTCATAATATCTTAATTCATTCGAAATCGGTCAAAGAACAACGAAATTAACATGAAACTTCATCAAATAACAACAAAGTAGACATTTTTCGCTGTTCCGTGCTTTGATAATCTTTTTTTCTTTCTGTCAGCTCATAATATCTTAATTCATTCGAAATCGGTCAAAGAACAACGAAATTAACATGGAACTTCATGAAATAACAACAAAGTAGACATTTTTCGCTGTTCCGTGCTTTGATAACCTTTTTTCCTTTCTGTCAGCTCATAATATCTTAATTCATTCCAAATCGGTCAAAGAACAACGAAATTAACATGAAACTTCATCAAATAACAACAAAGTAGACATTTTTCGCTGTTCCGTGCTTTGATAACCTTTTTTCCTTTCTGTTAGCTCATAATATCTTAATTCATTCGAAATCGGTCAAAGAACAACGAAATTAACATGAAACTTCATCAAATAACAACAAAGTAGACATTTTTCGCTGTTCCGTGCTTTGATAACCTTTTTTCCTTTCTGTTAGCTCATAATATCTTAATTCATTCGAAATCGGTCAAAGAACAACGAAATTAACATGGAACTTCATGAAATAACAACAAAGTAGACATTTTTCGCTGTTCCGTGCTTTGATAATCTTTTTTTCTTTCTGTCAGCTCATAATATCTTAATTCATTCGAAATCGGTCAAAGAACAACGAAATTAACATGGAACTTCATGAAATAACAACAAAGTAGACATTTTTCGCTGTTCCGTGCTTTGATAACCTTTTTTCCTTTCTGTTAGCTCATAATATCTTAATTCATTCGAATTCGTTGAAAGAACAACGAAATTAACGTGGAATTTCATCAAATAACAACAAAGTAGACATTTTTCGCTGTTCCGTGCTTTGATAACCTTTTTTCCTTTCTGTCAGCTCATAATATCTTAATTCATTCGAATTCGTTGAAAGAACAACGAAATTAACGTGGAATTTCATCAAATAACAACAAAGTAGACATTTTTCGCTGTTCCGTGCTTTGATAACCTTTTTTCCTTTCTGTCAGCTCATAATATCTTAATTCATTCGAAATCGGTCAAAGAACAACGAAATTAACATGAAACTTCATCAAATAACAACAAAGTAGACATTTTTCGCTGTTCCGTGCTTTGATAACCTTTTTTCCTTTCTGTCAGCTCATAATATCTTAATTCATTCGAAATCGGTCAAAGAACAACGAAATTAACATGGAACTTCATGAAATAACAACAAAGTAGACATTTTTCGCTGTTCCGTGCTTTGATAACCTTTTTTCCTTTCTGTCAGCTCATAATATCTTAATTCATTCGAATTCGTTGAAAGAACAACGAAATTAACGTGGAATTTCATCAAATAACAACAAAGTAGACATTTTTCGCTGTTCCGTGCTTTGATAACCTTTTTTTCTTTCTGTCAGCTCATAATATCTTAATTCATTCGAAATCGGTCAAAGAACAACGAAATTAACATGAAACTTCATCAAATAACAACAAAGTAGACATTTTTCGCTGTTCCGTGCTTTGATAACCTTTTTTCCTTTCTGTCAGCTCATAATATCTTAATTCATTCGAAATCGGTCAAAGAACAACGAAATTAACATGAAACTTCATCAAATAACAACAAAGTAGACATTTTTCGCTGTTCCGTGCTTTGATAACCTTTTTTCCTTTCTGTCAGCTCATAATATCTTAATTCATTCGAAATCGGTCAAAGAACAACGAAATTAACATGAAACTTCATCAAATAACAACAAAGTAGACATTTTTCGCTGTTCCGTGCTTTGATAACCTTTTTTCCTTTCTGTCAGCTCATAATATCTTAATTCATTCGAAATCGGTCAAAGAACAACGAAATTAACATGAAACTTCATCAAATAACAACGAAGTATACATTTTTCGCTGTTCCGTGCTTTGATAATCTTTTTTTCTTTCTGTCAGCTCATAATATCTTAATTCATTCGAAATCGGTCAAAGAACAACGAAATTAACATGGAACTTCATGAAATAACAACAAAGTAGACATTTTTCGCTGTTCCGTGCTTTGATAACCTTTTTTCCTTTCTGTTAGCTCATAATATCTTAATTCATTCGAAATCGGTCAAAGAACAACGAAATTAACATGGAACTTCATGAAATAACAACAAAGTAGACATTTTTCGCTGTTCCGTGCTTTGATAACCTTTTTTCCTTTCTGTCAGCTCATAATATCTTAATTCATTCGAATTCGTTGAAAGAACAACGAAATTAACGTGGAATTTCATCAAATAACAACAAAGTAGACATTTTTCGCTGTTCCGTGCTTTGATAACCTTTTTTTCTTTCTGTCAGCTCATAATATCTTAATTCATTCGAAATCGGTCAAAGAACAACGAAATTAACATGAAACTTCATCAAATAACAACAAAGTAGACATTTTTCGCTGTTCCGTGCTTTGATAACCTTTTTTCCTTTCTGTCAGCTCATAATATCTTAATTCATTCGAAATCGGTCAAAGAACAACGAAATTAACATGAAACTTCATCAAATAACAACAAAGTAGACATTTTTCGCTGTTCCGTGCTTTGATAACCTTTTTTCCTTTCTGTCAGCTCATAATATCTTAATTCATTCGAAATCGGTCAAAGAACAACGAAATTAACATGAAACTTCATCAAATAACAACAAAGTAGACATTTTTCGCTGTTCCGTGCTTTGATAATCTTTTTTTCTTTCTGTCAGCTCATAATATCTTAATTCATTCGAAATCGGTCAAAGAACAACGAAATTAACATGAAACTTCATCAAATAACAACAAAGTAGACATTTTTCGCTGTTCCGTGCTTTGATAACCTTTTTTCCTTTCTGTCAGCTCATAATATCTTAATTCGTTCGAAATCGGTCAAAGAACAACGAAATTAACATGAAACTTCATCAAATAACAACAAAGTAGACATTTTTCGCTGTTCCGTGCTTTGATAACCTTTTTTCCTTTCTGTCAGCTCATAATATCTTAATTCATTCGAAATCGGTCAAAGAACAACGAAATTAACGTGGAATTTCATCAAATAACAACAAAGTAGACATTTTTCGCTGTTCCGTGCTTTGATAACCTTTTTTCCTTTCTGATAGCTCATAATATCTTAATTCATTCGAAATCGGTCAAAGAACAACGAAATTAACATGAAACTTCATCAAATAACAACAAAGTAGACATTTTTCGCTGTTCCGTGCTTTGATAACCTTTTTTCCTTTCTGTCAGCTCATAATATCTTAATTCATTCGAATTCGTTGAAAGAACAACGAAATTAACGTGGAATTTCATCAAATAACAACAAAGTAGACATTTTTCGCTGTTCCGTGCTTTGATAACCTTTTTTCCTTTCTGTCAGCTCATAATATCTTAATTCATTCGAAATCGGTCAAAGAACAACGAAATTAACATGAAACTTCATCAAATAACAACAAAGTAGACATTTTTCGCTGTTCCGTGCTTTGATAACCTTTTTTCCTTTCTGTCAGCTCATAATATCTTAATTCATTCGAATTCGTTGAAAGAACAACGAAATTAACGTGGAATTTCATCAAATAACAACAAAGTAGACATTTTTCGCTGTTCCGTGCTTTGATAACCTTTTTTTCCTTTCTGTCAGCTCATAATATCTTAATTCATTCGAAATCGGTCAAAGAACAACGAAATTAACATGAAACTTCATCAAATAACAACAAAGTAGACATTTTTCGCTGTTCCGTGCTTTGATAATCTTTTTTTCTTTCTGTCAGCTCATAATATCTTAATTCATTCGAAATCGGTCAAAGAACAACGAAATTAACATGGAACTTCATGAAATAACAACAAAGTAGACATTTTTCGCTGTTCCGTGCTTTGATAACCTTTTTTCCTTTCTGTCAGCTCATAATATCTTAATTCATTCGAATTCGTTGAAAGAACAACGAAATTAACGTGGAATTTCATCAAATAACAACAAAGTAGACATTTTTCGCTGTTCCGTGCTTTGATAACCTTTTTTCCTTTCTGTCAGCTCATAATATCTTAATTCATTCGAAATCGGTCAAAGAACAACGAAATTAACATGAAACTTCATCAAATAACAACAAAGTAGACATTTTTTCGCTGTTCCGTGCTTTGATAACCTTTTTTCCTTTCTGTCAGCTCATAATATCTTAATTCATTCGAAATCGGTCAAAGAACAACGAAATTAACATGAAACTTCATCAAATAACAACAAAGTAGACATTTTCCGCTGTTCCGTGCTTTGATAATCTTTTTTTCTTTCTGTCAGCTCATAATATCTTAATTCATTCGAAATCGGTCAAAGAACAACGAAATTAACATGGAACTTCATGAAATAACAACAAAGTAGACATTTTTCGCTGTTCCGTGCTTTGATAACCTTTTTTCCTTTCTGTCAGCTCATAATATCTTAATTCATTCGAAATCGGTCAAAGAACAACGAAATTAACATGAAACTTCATCAAATAACAACAAAGTAGACATTTTTCGCTGTTCCGTGCTTTGATAATCTTTTTTTCTTTCTGTCAGCTCATAATATCTTAATTCATTCGAAATCGGTCAAAGAACAACGAAATTAACATGGAACTTCATGAAATAACAACAAAGTAGACATTTTTCGCTGTTCCGTGCTTTGATAACCTTTTTTCCTTTCTGTTAGCTCATAATATCTTAATTCATTCGAAATCGGTCAAAGAACAACGAAATTAACATGAAACTTCATCAAATAACAACAAAGTAGACATTTTTCGCTGTTCCGTGCTTTGATAACCTTTTTTCCTTTCTGTCAGCTCATAATATCTTAATTCATTCGAATTCGTTGAAAGAACAACGAAATTAACGTGGAATTTCATCAAATAACAACAAAGTAGACATTTTTCGCTGTTCGTGCTTTGATAACCTTTTTTCCTTTCTGTCAGCTCATAATATCTTAATTCATTCGAAATCGGTCAAAGAACAACGAAATTAACATGAAACTTCATCAAATAACAACAAAGTAGACATTTTTCGCTGTTCCGTGCTTTGATAACCTTTTTTCCTTTCTGTCAGCTCATAATATCTTAATTCATTCGAAATCGGTCAAAGAACAACGAAATTAACATGGAACTTCATGAAATAACAACAAAGTAGACATTTTTCGCTGTTCCGTGCTTTGATAACCTTTTTTCCTTTCTGTTAGCTCATAATATCTTAATTCATTCGAAATCGGCCAAAGAACAACGAAATTAACATGAAACTTCATCAAATAACAACAAAGTAGACATTTTTCGCTGTTCCGTGCTTTGATAACCTTTTTTCCTTTCTGTCAGCTCATAATATCTTAATTCATTCGAAATCGGTCAAAGAACAACGAAATTAACATGAAACTTCATCAAATAACAACAAAGTAGACATTTTTCGCTGTTCCGTGCTTTGATAACCTTTTTTCCTTTCTGTCAGCTCATAATATCTTAATTCATTCGAAATCGGTCAAAGAACAACGAAATTAACATGAAACTTCATCAAATAACAACAAAGTAGACATTTTTCGCTGTTCCGTGCTTTGATAATCTTTTTTTTCTTTCTGTCAGCTCATAATATCTTAATTCATTCGAAATCGGTCAAAGAACAACGAAATTAACATGGAACTTCATGAAATAACAACAAAGTAGACATTTTTCGCTGTTCCGTGCTTTGATAACCTTTTTTCCTTTCTGTTAGCTCATAATATCTCAATTCATTCGAAATCGGTCAAAGAACAACGAAATTAACGTGGAATTTCATCAAATAACAACAAAGTAGACATTTTTCGCTGTTCCGTGCTTTGATAATCTTTTTTTCTTTCTGTCAGCTCATAATATCTTAATTCATTCGAAATCGGTCAAAGAACAACGAAATTAACATGGAACTTCATGAAATAACAACAAAGTAGACATTTTTCGCTGTTCCGTGCTTTGATAACCTTTTTTCCTTTCTGTTAGCTCATAATATCTTAATTCATTCGAAATCGGTCAAAGAACAACGAAATTAACGTGGAATTTCATCAAATAACAACAAAGTAGACATTTTTCGCTGTTCCGTGCTTTGATAACCTTTTTTCCTTTCTGTCAGCTCATAATATCTTAATTCATTCGAATTCGTTGAAAGAACAACGAAATTAACGTGGAATTTCATCAAATAACAACAAAGTAGACATTTTTCGCTGTTCCGTGCTTTGATAACCTTTTTTCCTTTCTGTCAGCTCATAATATCTTAATTCATTCGAAATCGGTCAAAGAACAACGAAATTAACATGAAACTTCATCAAATAACAACAAAGTAGACATTTTTCGCTGTTCCGTGCTTTGATAACCTTTTTTCCTTTCTGTCAGCTCATAATATCTTAATTCATTCGAAATCGGTCAAAGAACAACGAAATTAACATGAAACTTCATCAAATAACAACAAAGTAGACATTTTTCGCTGTTCCGTGCTTTGATAACCTTTTTTCCTTTCTGTCAGCTCATAATATCTTAATTCATTCGAAATCGGTCAAAGAACAACGAAATTAACATGGAACTTCATGAAATAACAACAAAGTAGACATTTTTCGCTGTTCCGTGCTTTGATAACCTTTTTTCCTTTCTGTTAGCTCATAATATCTTAATTCATTCGAAATCGGTCAAAGAACAACGAAATTAACATGAAACTTCATCAAATAACAACAAAGTAGACATTTTTCGCTGTTCCGTGCTTTGATAACCTTTTTTCCTTTCTGTCAGCTCATAATATCTTAATTCATTCGAATTCGTTGAAAGAACAACGAAATTAACATGAAACTTCATCAAATAACAACAAAGTAGACATTTTTCGCTGTTCCGTGCTTTGATAACCTTTTTTCCTTTCTGTCAGCTCATAATATCTTAATTCATTCGAATTCGTTCAAAGAACAACGAAATTAACGTGGAATTTCATCAAATAACAACAAAGTAGACATTTTTCGCTGTTCCGTGCTTTGATAACCTTTTTTCCTTTCTGTCAGCTCATAATATCTTAATTCATTCGAAATCGGTCAAAGAACAACGAAATTAACATGAAACTTCATCAAATAACAACAAAGTAGACATTTTTCGCTGTTCCGTGCTTTGATAACCTTTTTTCCTTTCTGTCAGCTCATAATATCTTAAT
>CAJVCO010000404.1:0-19998 GCA_910595825.1 Philhelius pedissequus | reverse complement strand
AGACATTTTTCGCTGTTCCGTGCTTTGATAACCTTTTTTTCTTTCTGTCAGCTCATAATATCTTAATTCATTCGAATTCGTTCAAAGAACAACGAAATTAACGTGGAATTTCATCAAATAACAACAAAGTAGACATTTTTCGCTGTTCCGTGTTTCGATAACCGTTTTTCTTTCTGTGTCGGCTTCAAAATATCTTAATTCATTCGAATTCGTTGAAAGAACAACGAAATTAACGTGGAATTTCATCAAATAACAACAAAGTAGACATTTTTCGCTGTTCCGTGCTTTGATAACCTTTTTTTCTTTCTGTCAGCTCATAATATCTTAATTCATTCGAAATCGGTCAAAGAACAACGAAATTAACATGAAACTTCATCAAATAACAACAAAGTAGACATTTTTCGCTGTTCCGTGCTTTGATAACCTTTTTTCCTTTCTGTCAGCTCATAATATCTTAATTCATTCGAAATCGGTCAAAGAACAACGAAATTAACGTGGAATTTCATCAAATAACAACAAAGTAGACATTTTTCGCTGTTCCGTGCTTTGATAACCTTTTTTTCTTTCTGTCAGCTCATAATATCTTAATTCATTCGAAATCGGTCAAAGAACAACGAAATTAACATGAAACTTCATCAAATAACAACAAAGTAGACATTTTTCGCTGTTCCGTGCTTTGATAACCTTTTTTCCTTTCTGTCAGCTCATAATATCTTAATTCATTCGAAATCGGTCAAAGAACAACGAAATTAACATGAAATTTCATCAAATAAAAACAAAGTAGACATTTTTCGCTGTTCCGTGCTTTGATAACCTTTTTTTCTTTCTGTCAGCTCATAATATCTTTATTCATTCGAAATCGGTCAAAGAACAACGAAATTAACATGAAACTTCATCAAATAACAACAAAGTAGACATTTTTCGCTGTTCCGTGCTTTGATAACCTTTTTTTCTTTCTGTCAGCTCATAATATCTTAATTCATTCGAAATCGGTCAAAGAACAACGAAATTAACATGAAACTTCATCAAATAACAACAAAGTAGACATTTTTCGCTGTTCCGTGTTTCGATAACCGTTTTTCTTTCTGTGTCAGCTTCAAAATATCTTAATTCATTCGAATTCGTTGAAAGAACAACGAAATTAACGTGGAATTTCATCAAATAACAACAAAGTAGACATTATTCGCTGTTCCGTGCTTTGATACCCTTTTGCCTTTCTGTCAGCTCATAATATCTTAATTCATTCGAAATCGGTCAAAGAACAAAGAAGTTAACATGAAACTTCATGAAATAACAACAAAGTAGACATTTTTCGCTGTTCCGTGTTTCGATAACCGTTTTTCTTTCTGTGTCAGCTTCAAAATATCTTAATTCATTCGAATTCGTTGAAAGAACAACGAAATTAACGTGGAATTTCATCAAATAACAACAAAGTAGACATTTTTCGATGTTCCGTGCTTTGGTAACCTTTTTTTCTTTCTGTCAGCTCATAATATCTTAATTCATTCGAAATCGGTCAAAGAACAACGAAATTTACATGGAACTTCATCAAATAACAACAAAGTAGACATTTTTCGCTGTTCCGTGCTTTGATAACCTTTTTTCCTTTCTGTCAGCTCATAATATCTTAATTCATTCGAAATCGGTCAAAGAACAACGAAATTTACATGGAGCTTCATGAAATAACAACAAAGTAGACATTTTTCGCTGTTCCGTGTTTCGATAACCGTTTTTCTTTCTGTGTCAGCTTCAAAATATCTTAATTCATTCGAATTCGTTGAAAGAACAACGAAATTAACGTGGAATTTCATCAAATAACAACAAAGTAGACATTTTTCGCTGTTCCGTGCTTTGATAACCTTTTTTTCTTTCTGTGAGCTCATAATATCTTAATTCATTCGAAATCGGTCAAAGAACAACGAAATTAACATGAAACTTCATCAAATAACAACAAAGTAGACATTTTTCGCTGTTCCGTGCTTTGATAACCTTTTTTTCTTTCTGTCAGCTCATAATATCTTAATTCATTCGAAATCGGTCAAAGAACAACGAAATTAACATGAAACTTCATCAAATAACAACAAAGTAGACATTTTTCGCTGTTCCGTGCTTTGATAACCTTTTTTTCTTTCTGTCAGCTCATAATATCTTAATTCATTCGAAATCGGTCAAAGAACAACGAAATTTACATGGAACTTCATCAAATAACAACAAAGTACACATTTTTCGCTGTTCCGTGCTTTGATAACCTTTTTTTCTTTCTGTCAGCTCATAATATCTTAATTCATTCGAAATCGGTCAAAGAACAACGAAATTTACATGAAACTTCATCAAATAACAACAAAGTAGACATTTTTCGCTGTTCCGTGCTTTGATAACCTTTTTTTCTTTCTGTCAGCTCATAATATCTTAATTCATTCGAAATCGGTCAAAGAACAACGAAATTAACATGAAACTTCATCAAATAACAACAAAGTAGACATTTTTCGCTGTTCCGTGTTTCGATAACCGTTTTTCTTTCTGTGTCAGCTTCAAAATATCTTAATTCATTCGAATTCGTTGAAAGAACAACGAAATTAACGTGGAATTTCATCAAATAACAACAAAGTAGACATTTTTCGCTGTTCCGTGCTTTGATAACCTTTTTTCCTTTCTGTCAGCTCATAATATCTTAATTCATTCGAAATCGGTCAAAGAACAACGAAATTAACATGAAACTTCATCAAATAACAACAAAGTAGACATTTTTCGCTGTTCCGTGCTTTGATAACCTTTTTTCCTTTCTGTCAGCTCATAATATCTTAATTCATTCGAAATCGGTCAAAGAACAACGAAATTAACATGAAACTTCATCAAATAACAACAAAGTAGACATTTTTCGCTGTTCCGTGCTTTGATAACCTTTTTTTCTTTCTGTCAGCTCATAATATCTTAATTCATTCGAAATCGGTCAAAGAACAACGAAATTTACATGGAACTTCATGAAATAACAACAAAGTAGACATTTTTCGCTGTTCCGTGTTTCGATAACCGTTTTTCTTTCTGCGTCAGCTTCAAAATATCTTAATTCATTCGAATTCGTTGAAAGAACAACGAAATTAACGTGGAATTTCATCAAATAACAACAAAGTAGACATTTTTCGCTGTTCCGTGCTTTGATAACCTTTTTTTCTTTCTGTCAGCTCATAATATCTTAATTCATTCGAAATCGGTCAAAGAACAACGAAATTAACATGAAACTTCATCAAATAACAACAAAGTAGACATTTTTCGCTGTTCCGTGCTTTGATAACCTTTTTTCCTTTCTGTCAGCTCATAATATCTTAATTCATTCGAAATCGGTCAAAGAACAACGAAATTAACATGAAACTTCATCAAATAACAACAAAGTAGACATTTTTCGCTGTTCCGTGCTTTGATAACCTTTTTTTCTTTCTGTCAGCTCATAATATCTTAATTCATTCGAAATCGGTCAAAGAACAACGAAATTAACATGAAACTTCATCAAATAACAACAAAGTAGACATTTTTCGCTGTTCCGTGCTTTGATAACCTTTTTTTCTTTCTGTCAGCTCATAATATCTTAATTCATTCGAAATCGGTCAAAGAACAACGAAATTAACATGAAACTTCATCAAATAACAACAAAGTAGACATTTTTCGCTGTTCCGTGTTTTGATAACCTTTTTTCTTTCTGTGTCAGCTTCAAAATATCTTAATTCATTCGAATTCGTTTAAAGAACAACGAAATTAACGTGGAATTTCATCAAATAACAACAAAGTAGACATTTTTCGCTGTTCCGTGCTTTGATAACCTTTTTTTCTTTCTGTCAGCTCATAATATCTTAATTCATTCGAATTCGTTCAAAGAACAACGAAATTAACGTGGAATTTCATCAAATAACAACAAAGTAGACATTTTTCGCTGTTCCGTGCTTTGATAACCTTTTTTTCTTTCTGTCAGCTCATAATATCTTAATTCATTCGAATTCGTTCAAAGAACAACGAAATTAACGTGGAATTTCATCAAATAACAACAAAGTAGACATTTTTCGCTGTTCCGTGTTTCGATAACCGTTTTTCTTTCTGTGTCAGCTTCAAAATATCTTAATTCATTCGAATTCGTTGAAAGAACAACGAAATTAACGTGGAATTTCATCAAATAACAACAAAGTAGACATTTTTCGCTGTTCCGTGCTTTGATAACCTTTTTTTCTTTCTGTCAGCTCATAATATCTTAATTCATTCGAAATCGGTCAAAGAACAACGAAATTAACATGAAACTTCATCAAATAACAACAAAGTAGACATTTTTCGCTGTTCCGTGCTTTGATAACCTTTTTTCCTTTCTGTCAGCTCATAATATCTTAATTCATTCGAAATCGGTCAAAGAACAACGAAATTAACATGAAACTTCATCAAATAACAACAAAGTAGACATTTTTCGCTGTTCCGTGCTTTGATAACCTTTTTTTCTTTCTGTCAGCTCATAATATCTTAATTCATTCGAAATCGGTCAAAGAACAACGAAATTAATATGAAACTTCATCAAATAACAACAAAGTAGACATTTTTCGCTGTTCCGTGCTTTGATAACCTTTTTTTCTTTCTGTCAGCTCATAATATCTTAATTCATTCGAAATCGGTCAAAGAACAACGAAATTAACATGAAACTTCATCAAATAACAACAAAGTAGACATTTTTCGCTGTTCCGTGCTTTGATAACCTTTTTTTCTTTCTGTCAGCTCATAATATCTTAATTCATTCGAAATCGGTCAAAGAACAACGAAATTTACATGGAACTTCATGAAATAACAACAAAGTAGACATTTTTCGCTGTTCCGTGTTTCGATAACCGTTTTTATTTCTGTGTCAGCTTCAAAATATCTTAATTCATTCGAATTCGTTGAAAGAACAACGAAATTAACGTGGAATTTCATCAAATAACAACAAAGTAGACATTTTTCGCTGTTCCGTGCTTTGATAACCTTTTTTTCTTTCTGTCAGCTCATAATATCTTAATTCATTCGAAATCGGTCAAAGAACAACGAAATTAACATGAAACTTCATCAAATAACAACAAAGTAGACATTTTTCGCTGTTCCGTGCTTTGATAACCTTTTTTTCTTTCTGTCAGCTCATAATATCTTAATTCATTCGAAATCGGTCAAAGAACAACGAAATTAACATGAAACTTCATCAAATAACAACAAAGTAGACATTTTTCGCTGTTCCGTGCTTTGATAACCTTTTTTTCTTTCTGTCAGCTCATAATATCTTAATTCATTCGAAATCGGTCAAAGAACAACGAAATTTACATGGAACTTCATCAAATAACAACAAAGTAGACATTTTTCGCTGTTCCGTGCTTTGATAACCTTTTTTTCTTTCTGTCAGCTCATAATATCTTAATTCATTCGAAATCGGTCAAAGAACAACGAAATTTACATGAAACTTCATCAAATAACAACAAAGTAGACATTTTTCGCTGTTCCGTGCTTTGATAACCTTTTTTTCTTTCTGTCAGCTCATAATATCTTAATTCATTCGAAATCGGTCAAAGAACAACGAAATTAACATGAAACTTCATCAAATAACAACAAAGTAGACATTTTTCGCTGTTCCGTGCTTTGATAACCTTTTTTTCTTTCTGTCAGCTCATAATATCTTAATTCGTTCGAAATCGGTCAAAGAACAACGAAACTAACATGAAACTTCATCAAATAACAACAAAGTAGACATTTTTCGCTGTTCCGTGTTTCGATAACCGTTTTTCTTTCTGTGTCAGCTTCAAAATATCTTAATTCATTCGAATTCGTTGAAAGAACAACGAAATTAACGTGGAATTTCATCAAATAACAACAAAGTAGACATTTTTCGCTGTTCCGTGCTTTGATAACCTTTTTTTCTTTCTGTCAGCTCATAATATCTTAATTCATTCGAAATCGGTCAAAGAACAACGAAATTAACATGAAACTTCATCAAATAACAACAAAGTAGACATTTTTCGCTGTTCCGTGCTTTGATAACCTTTTTTTCTTTCTGTCAGCTCATAATATCTTAATTCATTCGAAATCGGTCAAAGAACAACGAAATTAACATGAATCTTCATCAAATAACAACAAAGTAGACATTTTTCGCTGTTCCGTGCTTTGATAACCTTTTTTCCTTTCTGTCAGCTCATAATATCTTAATTCATTCGAAATCGGTCAAAGAACAACGAAATTAACATGAAACTTCATCAAATAACAACAAAGTAGACATTTTTCGCTGTTCCGTGCTTTGATAACCTTTTTTTCTTTCTGTCAGCTCATAATATCTTAATTCATTCGAAATCGGTCAAAGAACAACGAAATTAACATGAAACTTCATCAAATAACAACAAAGTAGACATTTTTCGCTGTTCCGTGTTTCGATAACCGTTTTTCTTTCTGTGTCAGCTTCAAAATATCTTAATTCATTCGAATTCGTTGAAAGAACAACGAAATTAACGTGGAATTTCATCAAATAACAACAAAGTAGACATTTTTCGCTGTTCCGTGCTTTGATAACCTTTTTTCCTTTCTGTCAGCTCATAATATCTTAATTCATTCGAAATCGGTCAAAGAACAACGAAATTAACATGAAACTTCATCAAATAACAACAAAGTAGACATTTTTCGCTGTTCCGTGTTTCGATAACCGTTTTTCTTTCTGTGTCAGCTTCAAAATATCTTAATTCATTCGAATTCGTTGAAAGAACAACGAAATTAACGTGGAATTTCATCAAATAACAACAAAGTAGACATTTTTCGCTGTTCCGTGCTTTGATAACCTTTTTTCCTTTCTGTCAGCTCATAATATCTTAATTCATTCGAAATCGGTCAAAGAACAACGAAATTAACATGAAACTTCATCAAATAACAACAAAGTAGACATTTTTCGCTGTTCCGTGCTTTGATAACCTTTTTTCCTTTCTGTCAGCTCATAATATCTTAATTCATTCGAAATCGGTCAAAGAACAACGAAATTAACATGAAACTTCATCAAATAACAACAAAGTAGACATTTTTCGCTGTTCCGTGCTTTGATAACCTTTTTTTCTTTCTGTCAGCTCATAATATCTTAATTCATTCGAAATCGGTCAAAGAACAACGAAATTTACATGGAACTTCATGAAATAACAACAAAGTAGACATTTTTCGCTGTTCCGTGTTTCGATAACCGTTTTTCTTTCTGTGTCAGCTTCAAAATATCTTAATTCATTCGAATTCGTTGAAAGAACAACGAAATTAACGTGGAATTTCATCAAATAACAACAAAGTAGACATTTTTCGCTGTTCCGTGCTTTGATAACCTTTTTTTCTTTCTGTCAGCTCATAATATCTTAATTCATTCGAAATCGGTCAAAGAACAACGAAATTAACATGAAACTTCATCAAATAACAACAAAGTAGACATTTTTCGCTGTTCCGTGCTTTGATAACCTTTTTTTCTTTCTGTCAGCTCATAATATCTTAATTCATTCGAAATCGGTCAAAGAACAACGAAATTAACATGAAACTTCATCAAATAACAACAAAGTAGACATTTTTCGCTGTTCCGTGCTTTGATAACCTTTTTTCCTTTCTGTCAGCTCATAATATCTTAATTCATTCGAAATCGGTCAAAGAACAACGAAATTAACATGAAACTTCATCAAATAACAACAAAGTAGACATTTTTCGCTGTTCCGTGCTTTGATAACCTTTTTTTCTTTCTGTCAGCTCATAATATCTTAATTCATTCGAAATCGGTCAAAGAACAACGAAATTAACATGAAACTTCATCAAATAACAACAAAGTAGACATTTTTCGCTGTTCCGTGTTTCGATAACCGTTTTTCTTTCTGTGTCAGCTTCAAAATATCTTAATTCATTCGAATTCGTTGAAAGAACAACGAAATTAACGTGGAATTTCATCAAATAACAACAAAGTAGACATTTTTCGCTGTTCCGTGCTTTGATAACCTTTTTTCCTTTCTGTCAGCTCATAATATCTTAATTCATTCGAAATCGGTCAAAGAACAACGAAATTAACATGAAACTTCATCAAATAACAACAAAGTAGACATTTTTCGCTGTTCCGTGCTTTGATAACCTTTTTTCCTTTCTGTCAGCTCATTATATCTTAATTCATTCTTTTTTTCTTTCTGTCAGCTCATAATATCTTAATTCATTCGAAATCGGTCAAAGAACAACGAAATTAACATGAAACTTCATCAAATAACAACAAAGTAGACATTTTTCGCTGTTCCGTGCTTTGATAACCTTTTTTTCTTTCTGTCAGCTCATAATATCTTAATTCATTCGAAATTGGTCAAAGAACAACGAAATTTACATGGAACTTCATGAAATAACAACAAAGTAGACATTTTTCGCTGTTCCGTGTTTCGATAACCGTTTTTCTTTCTGTGTCAGCTTCAAAATGTCTTAATTCATTCGAATTCGTTGAAAGAACAACGAAATTAACGTGGAATTTCATCAAATAACAACAAAGTAGACATTTTTCGCTGTTCCGTGCTTTGATAACATTTTTTCCTTTCTGTCAGCTCATAATATCTTAATTCATTCGAAATCGGTCAAAGAACAACGAAATTAACATGAAACTTCATCAAATAACAACAAAGTAGACATTTTTCGCTGTTCCGTGCTTTGATAACCTTTTTTTCTTTCTGTCAGCTCATAATATCTTAATTCATTCGAAATCGGTCAAAGAACAACGAAATTAACATGAAACTTCATCAAATAACAACAAAGTAGACATTTTTCGCTGTTCCGTGCTTTGATAACCTTTTTTTCTTTCTGTCAGCTCATAATATCTTAATTCATTCGAAATCGGTCAAAGAACAACGAAATTTACATGGAACTTCATGAAATAACAACAAAGTAGACATTTTTCGCTGTTCCGTGTTTCGATAACCGTTTTTCTTTCTGTGTCAGCTTCAAAATATCTTAATTCATTCGAATTCGTTGAAAGAACAACGAAATTAACGTGGAATTTCATCAAATAACAACAAAGTAGACATTTTTCGCTGTTCCGTGCTTTGATAACCTTTTTTCCTTTCTGTCAGCTCATAATATCTTAATTCATTCGAAATCGGTCAAAGAACAACGAAATTAACATGAAACTTCATCAAATAACAACAAAGTAGACATTTTTCGCTGTTCCGTGCTTTTATAACCTTTTTTTCTTTCTGTCAGCTCATAATATCTTAATTCATTCGAAATCGGTCAAAGAACAACGAAATTAACATGAAACTTCATCAAATAACAACAAAGTAGACATTTTTCGCTGTTCCGTGCTTTGATAACCTTTTTTTCTTTCTGTCAGCTCATAATATCTTAATTCATTCGAATTCGTTCAAAGAACAACGAAATTAACGTGGAATTTCATCAAATAACAACAAAGTAGACATTTTTCGCTGTTCCGTGTTTCGATAACCGTTTTTCTTTCTGTGTCAGCTTCAAAATATCTTAATTCATTCGAATTCGTTGAAAGAACAACGAAATTAACGTGGAATTTCATCAAATAACAACAAAGTAGACATTTTTCGCTGTTCCGTGCTTTGATAACCTTTTTTTCTTTCTGTCAGCTCATAATATCTTAATTCATTCGAAATCGGTCAAAGAACAACGAAATTAACATGAAACTTCATCAAATAACAACAAAGTAGACATTTTTCGCTGTTCCGTGTTTCGATAACCGTTTTTCTTTCTGTGTCAGCTTCAAAATATCTTAATTCATTCGAATTCGTTGAAAGAACAACTAAATAAACTTGGAATTTCATCAAATAACAACAAAGTAGACATTTTTCGCTGTTCCGTGCTTTGATAACCTTTTTTCCTTTCTGTCAGCTCATAATATCTTAATTCATTCGAAATCGGTCAAAGAACAACGAAATTAACATGAAACTTCATCAAATAACAACAAAGTAGACATTTTTCGCTGTTCCGTGCTTTGATAACCTTTTTTCCTTTCTGTCAGCTCATAATATCTTAATTCATTCGAAATCGGTCAAAGAACAACGAAATTAACATGAAACTTCATCAAATAACAACAAAGTAGACATTTTTCGCTGTTCCGTGCTTTGATAACCTTTTTTTCTTTCTGTCAGCTCATAATATCTTAATTCATTCGAAATCGGTCAAAGAACAACGAAATTAACATGAAACTTCATCAAATAACAACAAAGTAGACATTTTTCGCTGTTCCGTGCTTTGATAACCTTTTTTTCTTTCTGTCAGCTCATAATATCTTAATTCATTCGAAATCGGTCAAAGAACAACGAAATTTACATGGAACTTCATGAAATAACAACAAAGTAGACATTTTTCGCTGTTCCGTGTTTCGATAACCGTTTTTCTTTCTGTGTCAGCTTCAAAATATCTTAATTCATTCGAATTCGTTGAAAGAACAACGAAATTAACGTGGAATTTCATCAAATAACAACAAAGTAGACATTTTTCGCTGTTCCGTGCTTTGATAACCTTTTTTCCTTTCTGTCAGCTCATAATATCTTAATTCATCCGAAATCGGTCAAAGAACAACGAAATTTACATGGAACTTCATGAAATAACAACAAAGTAGACATTTTTCGCTGTTCCGTGCTTTGATAACCTTTTTTCCTTTCTGTCAGCTCAGAATATCTTAATTCATTCGAAATCGGTCAAAGAACAACGAAATTAACATGAAACTTCATCAAATAACAACAAAGTAGACATTTTTCGCTGTTCCGTGCTTTGATAACCTTTTTTTCTTTCTGTCAGCTCATAATATCTTAATTCATTCGAAATCGGTCAAAGAACAACGAAATTTACATGGAACTTCATGAAATAACAACAAAGTAGACATTTTTCGCTGTTCCGTGTTTCGATAACCGTTTTTCTTTCTGTGTCAGCTTCAAAATATCTTAATTTATTCGAATTCGTTCAAAGAACAACGAAATTAACGTGGAATTTCATCAAATAACAACAAAGTAGACATTTTTCGCTGTTCCGTGCTTTGATAACCTTTTTTCCTTTCTGTCAGCTCATAATATCTTAATTCATTCGAAATCGGTCAAAGAACAACGAAATTAACATGAAACTTCATCAAATAACAACAAAGTAGACATTTTTCGCTGTTCCGTGCTTTGATAACCTTTTTTTCCTTCTGTCAGCTCATAATATCTTAATTCATTCGAAATCAGTCAAAGAACAACGAAATTTACATGGAACTTCATGAAATAACAACAAAGTAGACATTTTTCGCTGTTCCGTGTTTCGATAACCGTTTTTCTTTCTGTGTCAGCTTCAAAATATCTTAATTCATTCGAATTCGTTGAAAGAACAACGAAATTAACGTGGAATTTCATCAAATAACAACAAAGTAGACATTTTTCGCTGTTCCGTGCTTTGATAACCTTTTTTCCTTTCTGTCAGCTCATAATATCTTAATTCATTCGAAATCGGTCAAAGAACAACGAAATTAACATGAAACTTCATCAAATAACAACAAAGTAGACATTTTTCGCTGTTCCGTGCTTTGATAACCTTTTTTTCTTTCTGTCAGCTCATAATATCTTAATTCATTCGAAATCGGTCAAAGAACAACGAAATTTACATGGAACTTCATGAAATAACAACAAAGTAGACATTTTTCGCTGTTCCGTGCTTTGATAACCTTTTTTTCTTTCTGTCAGCTCATAATATCTTAATTCATTCGAAATCGGTCAAAGAACAACGAAATTAACATGAAACTTCATCAAATAACAACAAAGTAGACATTTTTCGCTGTTCCGTGCTTTGATAACCTTTTTTTCTTTCTGTCAGCTCATAATATCTTAATTCATTCGAAATCGGTCAAAGAACAACGAAATTAACATGAAACTTCATCAAATAACAACAAAAGTAGACATTTTTCGCTGTTCCGTGCTTTGATAACCTTTTTTTCTTTCTGTCAGCTCATAATATCTTAATTCATTCGAAATCGGTCAAAGAACAACGAAATTAACATGAAACTTCATCAAATAACAACAAAGTAGACATTTTTCGCTGTTCCGTGCTTTGATAACCTTTTTTTCTTTCTGTCAGCTCATAATATCTTAATTCATTCGAAATCGGTCAAAGAACAACGAAATTTACATGGAACTTCATGAAATAACAACAAAGTAGACATTTTTCGCTGTTCCGTGTTTCGATAACCGTTTTTCTTTCTGTGTCAGCTTCAAAATATCTTAATTCATTCGAAATCGGTCAAAGAACAACGAAATTAACATGAAACTTCATCAAATAACAACAAAAGTAGACATTTTTCGCTGTTCCGTGCTTTGATAACCTTTTTTTCTTTCTGTCAGCTCATAATATCTTAATTCATTCGAAATCGGTCAAAGAACAACGAAATTAACATGAAACTTCATCAAATAACAACAAAGTAGACATTTTTCGCTGTTCCGTGCTTTGATAACCTTTTTTTCTTTCTGTCAGCTCATAATATCTTAATTCATTCGAAATCGGTCAAAGAACAACGAAATTAACATGAAACTTCATCAAATAACAACAAAGTAGACATTTTTCGCTGTTCCGTGCTTTGATAACCTTTTTTTCTTTCTGTCAGCTCATAATATCTTAATTCATTCGAAATCGGTCAAAGAACAACGAAATTTACATGGAACTTCATGAAATAACAACAAAGTAGACATTTTTCGCTGTTCCGTGCTTTGATAACCTTTTTTTCTTTCTGTCAGCTCATAATATCTTAATTCATTCGAAATCGGTCAAAGAACAACGAAATTAACATGAAACTTCATCAAATAACAACAAAGTAGACATTTTTCGCTGTTCCGTGCTTTGATAACCTTTTTTTCTTTCTGTCAGCTCATAATATCTTAATTCATTCGAATTCGTTCAAAGAACAACGAAATTAACGTGGAATTTCATCAAATAACAACAAAGTAGACATTTTTCGCTGTTCCGTGTTTCGATAACCGTTTTTCTTTCTGTGTCAGCTTCAAAATATCTTAATTCATTCGAATTCGTTGAAAGAACAACGAAATTAACGTGGAATTTCATCAAATAACAACAAAGTAGACATTTTTCGCTGTTCCGTGCTTTGATAACCTTTTTTTCTTTCTGTCAGCTCATAATATCTTAATTCATTCGAAATCGGTCAAAGAACAACGAAATTAACATGAAACTTCATCAAATAACAACAAAGTAGACATTTTTCGCTGTTCCGTGTTTCGATAACCGTTTTTCTTTCTGTGTCAGCTTCAAAATATCTTAATTCATTCGAATTCGTTGAAAGAACAACTAAATAAACTTGGAATTTCATCAAATAACAACAAAGTAGACATTTTTCGCTGTTCCGTGCTTTGATAACCTTTTTTCCTTTCTGTCAGCTCATAATATCTTAATTCATTCGAAATCGGTCAAAGAACAACGAAATTAACATGAAACTTCATCAAATAACAACAAAGTAGACATTTTTCGCTGTTCCGTGCTTTGATAACCTTTTTTCCTTTCTGTCAGCTCATAATATCTTAATTCATTCGAAATCGGTCAAAGAACAACGAAATTAACATGAAACTTCATCAAATAACAACAAAGTAGACATTTTTCGCTGTTCCGTGCTTTGATAACCTTTTTTTCTTTCTGTCAGCTCATAATATCTTAATTCATTCGAAATCGGTCAAAGAACAACGAAATTAACATGAAACTTCATCAAATAACAACAAAGTAGACATTTTTCGCTGTTCCGTGCTTTGATAACCTTTTTTTCTTTCTGTCAGCTCATAATATCTTAATTCATTCGAAATCGGTCAAAGAACAACGAAATTTACATGGAACTTCATGAAATAACAACAAAGTAGACATTTTTCGCTGTTCCGTGTTTCGATAACCGTTTTTCTTTCTGTGTCAGCTTCAAAATATCTTAATTCATTCGAATTCGTTGAAAGAACAACGAAATTAACGTGGAATTTCATCAAATAACAACAAAGTAGACATTTTTCGCTGTTCCGTGCTTTGATAACCTTTTTTCCTTTCTGTCAGCTCATAATATCTTAATTCATCCGAAATCGGTCAAAGAACAACGAAATTTACATGGAACTTCATGAAATAACAACAAAGTAGACATTTTTCGCTGTTCCGTGCTTTGATAACCTTTTTTCCTTTCTGTCAGCTCAGAATATCTTAATTCATTCGAAATCGGTCAAAGAACAACGAAATTAACATGAAACTTCATCAAATAACAACAAAGTAGACATTTTTCGCTGTTCCGTGCTTTGATAACCTTTTTTTCTTTCTGTCAGCTCATAATATCTTAATTCATTCGAAATCGGTCAAAGAACAACGAAATTTACATGGAACTTCATGAAATAACAACAAAGTAGACATTTTTCGCTGTTCCGTGTTTCGATAACCGTTTTTCTTTCTGTGTCAGCTTCAAAATATCTTAATTTATTCGAATTCGTTCAAAGAACAACGAAATTAACGTGGAATTTCATCAAATAACAACAAAGTAGACATTTTTCGCTGTTCCGTGCTTTGATAACCTTTTTTCCTTTCTGTCAGCTCATAATATCTTAATTCATTCGAAATCGGTCAAAGAACAACGAAATTAACATGAAACTTCATCAAATAACAACAAAGTAGACATTTTTCGCTGTTCCGTGCTTTGATAACCTTTTTTTCCTTCTGTCAGCTCATAATATCTTAATTCATTCGAAATCAGTCAAAGAACAACGAAATTTACATGGAACTTCATGAAATAACAACAAAGTAGACATTTTTCGCTGTTCCGTGTTTCGATAACCGTTTTTCTTTCTGTGTCAGCTTCAAAATATCTTAATTCATTCGAATTCGTTGAAAGAACAACGAAATTAACGTGGAATTTCATCAAATAACAACAAAGTAGACATTTTTCGCTGTTCCGTGCTTTGATAACCTTTTTTCCTTTCTGTCAGCTCATAATATCTTAATTCATTCGAAATCGGTCAAAGAACAACGAAATTAACATGAAACTTCATCAAATAACAACAAAGTAGACATTTTTCGCTGTTCCGTGCTTTGATAACCTTTTTTTCTTTCTGTCAGCTCATAATATCTTAATTCATTCGAAATCGGTCAAAGAACAACGAAATTTACATGGAACTTCATGAAATAACAACAAAGTAGACATTTTTCGCTGTTCCGTGCTTTGATAACCTTTTTTTCTTTCTGTCAGCTCATAATATCTTAATTCATTCGAAATCGGTCAAAGAACAACGAAATTAACATGAAACTTCATCAAATAACAACAAAGTAGACATTTTTCGCTGTTCCGTGCTTTGATAACCTTTTTTTCTTTCTGTCAGCTCATAATATCTTAATTCATTCGAAATCGGTCAAAGAACAACGAAATTAACATGAAACTTCATCAAATAACAACAAAAGTAGACATTTTTCGCTGTTCCGTGCTTTGATAACCTTTTTTTCTTTCTGTCAGCTCATAATATCTTAATTCATTCGAAATCGGTCAAAGAACAACGAAATTAACATGAAACTTCATCAAATAACAACAAAGTAGACATTTTTCGCTGTTCCGTGCTTTGATAACCTTTTTTTCTTTCTGTCAGCTCATAATATCTTAATTCATTCGAAATCGGTCAAAGAACAACGAAATTTACATGGAACTTCATGAAATAACAACAAAGTAGACATTTTTCGCTGTTCCGTGTTTCGATAACCGTTTTTCTTTCTGTGTCAGCTTCAAAATATCTTAATTCATTCGAATTCGTTGAAAGAACAACGAAATTAACGTGGAATTTCATCAAATAACAACAAAGTAGACATTTTTCGCTGTTCCGTGCTTTGATAACCTTTTTTCCTTTCTGTCAGCTCATAATATCTTAATTCATTCGAAATCGGTCAAAGAACAACGAAATTAACATGAAACTTCATCAAATAACAACAAAGTAGACATTTTTCGCTGTTCCGTGCTTTGATAACCTTTTTTTCTTTCTGTCAGCTCATAATATCTTAATTCATTCGAAATCGGTCAAAGAACAACGAAATTTACATGGAACTTCATGAAATAACAACAAAGTAGACAATTTTCGCTGTTCCGTGTTTCGATAACCGTTTTTCTTTCTGTGTCAGCTTCAAAATATCTTAATTCATTCGAATTCGTTGAAAGAACAACGAAATTAACGTGGAATTTCATCAAATAACAACAAAGTAGACATTTTTCGCTGTTCCGTGCTTTGATAACCTTTTTTCCTTTCTGTCAGCTCATAATATCTTAATTCATTCGAAATCGGTCAAAGAACAACGAAATTAACATGAAACTTCATCAAATAACAACAAAGTAGACATTTTTCGCTGTTCCGTGCTTTGATAACCTTTTTTCCTTTCTGTCAGCTCATAATATCTTAATTCATTCGAAATCGGTCAAAGAACAACGAAATTAACATGAAACTTCATCAAATAACAACAAAGTAGACATTTTTCGCTGTTCCGTGCTTTGATAACCTTTTTTTCTTTCTGTCAGCTCATAATATCTTAATTCATTCGAATTCGTTCAAAGAACAACGAAATTAACGTGAAATTTCATCAAATAACAACAAAGTAGACATTTTTCGCTGTTCCGTGCTTTGATAACCTTTTTTTCTTTCTGTCACCTCATAATATCTTAATTCATTCGAAATCGGTCAAAGAACAACGAAATTTACATGGAACTTCATCAAATAACAACAAAGTACACATTTTTCGCTGTTCCGTGCTTTGATAACCTTTTTTTCTTTCTGTCAGCTCATAATATCTTAATTCATTCGAAATCGGTCAAAGAACAACGAAATTAACATGAAACTTCATCAAATAACAACAAAGTAGACATTTTTCGCTGTTCCGTGCTTTGATAACCTTTTTTCCTTTCTGTCAGCTCATAATATCTTAATTCATTCGAAATCGGTCAAAGAACAACGACATTAACATGAAACTTCATCAAATAACAACAAAGTAGACATTTTTCGCTGTTCCGTGCTTTGATAACCTTTTTTCCTTTCTGTCAGCTCATAATATCTTAATTCATTCGAAATCGGTCAAAGAACAACGAAATTAACATGAAACTTCATCAAATAACAACAAAGTAGACATTTTTCGCTGTTCCGTGCTTTGATAACCTTTTTTTCATTCTGTCAGCTCATAATATCTTAATTCATTCGAAATCGGTCAAAGAACAACGAAATTAACATGAAACTTCATCAAATAACAACAAAGTAGACATTTTTCGCTGTTCCGTGCTTTGATAACCTTTTTTTCTTTCTGTCAGCTCATAATATCTTAATTCATTCGAAATCGGTCAAAGAACAACGAAATTTACATGGAACTTCATGAAATAACAACAAAGTAGACATTTTTCGCTGTTCCGTGTTTCGATAACCGTTTTTCTTTCTGTGTCAGCTTCAAAATATCTTAATTCATTCGAATTCGTTGAAAGAACAACGAAATTAACGTGGAATTTCATCAAATAACAACAAAGTAGACATTTTTCGCTGTTCCGTGCTTTGATAACCTTTTTTCCTTTCTGTCAGCTCATAATATCTTAATTCATTCGAAATCGGTCAAAGAACAACGAAATTAACATGAAACTTCATCAAATAACAACAAAAGTAGACATTTTTCGCTGTTCCGTGCTTTGATAACCTTTTTTTCTTTCTGTCAGCTCATAATATCTTAATTCATTCGAAATCGGTCAAAGAACAACGAAATTAACATGAAACTTCATCAAATAACAACAAAGTAGACATTTTTCGCTGTTCCGTGCTTTGATAACCTTTTTTTCTTTCTGTCAGCTCATAATATCTTAATTCATTCGAAATCGGTCAAAGAACAACGAAATTTACATGGAACTTCATGAAATAACAACAAAGTAGACATTTTTCGCTGTTCCGTGTTTCGATAACCGTTTTTCTTTCTGTGTCAGCTTCAAAATATCTTAATTCATTCGAATTCGTTGAAAGAACAACGAAATTAACGTGGAATTTCATCAAATAACAACAAAGTAGACATTTTTCGCTGTTCCGTGCTTTGATAACCTTTTTTCCTTTCTGTCAGCTCATAATATCTTAATTCATTCGAAATCGGTCAAAGAACAACGAAATTAACATGAAACTTCATCAAATAACAACAAAGTAGACATTTTTCGCTGTTCCGTGCTTTGATAACCTTTTTTTCTTTCTGTCAGCTCATAATATCTTAATTCATTCGAAATCGGTCAAAGAACAACGAAATTTACATGGAACTTCATGAAATAACAACAAAGTAGACAATTTTCGCTGTTCCGTGTTTCGATAACCGTTTTTCTTTCTGTGTCAGCTTCAAAATATCTTAATTCATTCGAATTCGTTGAAAGAACAACGAAATTAACGTGGAATTTCATCAAATAACAACAAAGTAGACATTTTTCGCTGTTCCGTGCTTTGATAACCTTTTTTCCTTTCTGTCAGCTCATAATATCTTAATTCATTCGAAATCGGTCAAAGAACAACGAAATTAACATGAAACTTCATCAAATAACAACAAAGTAGACATTTTTCGCTGTTCCGTGCTTTGATAACCTTTTTTCCTTTCTGTCAGCTCATAATATCTTAATTCATTCGAAATCGGTCAAAGAACAACGAAATTAACATGAAACTTCATCAAATAACAACAAAGTAGACATTTTTCGCTGTTCCGTGCTTTGATAACCTTTTTTTCTTTCTGTCAGCTCATAATATCTTAATTCATTCGAATTCGTTCAAAGAACAACGAAATTAACGTGAAATTTCATCAAATAACAACAAAGTAGACATTTTTCGCTGTTCCGTGCTTTGATAACCTTTTTTTCTTTCTGTCAGCTCATAATATCTTAATTCATTCGAAATCGGTCAAAGAACAACGAAATTTACATGGAACTTCATCAAATAACAACAAAGTACACATTTTTCGCTGTTCCGTGCTTTGATAACCTTTTTTTCTTTCTGTCAGCTCATAATATCTTAATTCATTCGAAATCGGTCAAAGAACAACGAAATTAACATGAAACTTCATCAAATAACAACAAAGTAGACATTTTTCGCTGTTCCGTGCTTTGATAACCTTTTTTCCTTTCTGTCAGCTCATAATATCTTAATTCATTCGAAATCGGTCAAAGAACAACGACATTAACATGAAACTTCATCAAATAACAACAAAGTAGACATTTTTCGCTGTTCCGTGCTTTGATAACCTTTTTTCCTTTCTGTCAGCTCATAATATCTTAATTCATTCGAAATCGGTCAAAGAACAACGAAATTAACATGAAACTTCATCAAATAACAACAAAGTAGACATTTTTCGCTGTTCCGTGCTTTGATAACCTTTTTTTCTTTCTGTCAGCTCATAATATCTTAATTCATTCGAAATCGGTCAAAGAACAACGAAATTAACATGAAACTTCATCAAATAACAACAAAGTAGACATTTTTCGCTGTTCCGTGCTTTGATAACCTTTTTTTCTTTCTGTCAGCTCATAATATCTTAATTCATTCGAAATCGGTCAAAGAACAACGAAATTTACATGGAACTTCATGAAATAACAACAAAGTAGACATTTTTCGCTGTTCCGTGTTTCGATAACCGTTTTTCTTTCTGTGTCAGCTTCAAAATATCTTAATTCATTCGAATTCGTTGAAAGAACAACGAAATTAACGTGGAATTTCATCAAATAACAACAAAGTAGACATTTTTCGCTGTTCCGTGCTTTGATAACCTTTTTTCCTTTCTGTCAGCTCATAATATCTTAATTCATCCAAAATCGGTCAAAGAACAACGAAATTTACATGGAACTTCATGAAATAACAACAAAGTAGACATTTTTCGCTGTTCCGTGCTTTGATAACCTTTTTTCCTTTCTGTCAGCTCAGAATATCTTAATTCATTCGAAATCGGTCAAAGAACAACGAAATTAACATGAAACTTCATCAAATAACAACAAAG
>CAJVCO010000403.1:0-20000 GCA_910595825.1 Philhelius pedissequus | reverse complement strand
AATTTCGTTGTTCTTTGACCGATTTCGAATGAATTAAGATATTATGAGCTGACAGAAGGAAAAAAGGTTATCAAGCTCGGAACAGCGAAAAATGTCTACTTTGTTGTTATTTGATGAAATTCACGTTAATTTCGTTGTTCTTTGAACGAATTCGAATGAATTAAGACATTTTGAAGCTGACACAGAAAGAAAAAACGGTTTATCGAAACACGGAACAGCGAAAAATGTGTACTTTGTTGTTATTTCATGAAGTTCCATGTAAATTTCGTTGTTCTTTGACCGATTTCGGAATGAATTAAGATATTATGAGCTGACAGCAAGGAAAAAAGGTTATCAAAGCACGGAACAGCTAAAAATGTCTACTTTGTTGTTATTTGATGAAGTTTCATGTTAATTTCGTTGTTCTTTTGACCGATTTCGAATGAATTAAGATATTGTGAGCTGACAGAAAGAAAAAAAGGTTATCAAAGCACGGAACAGCGAAAAATGTGTACTTTGTTGTTATTTGATGAAGTTTCATGTTAATTTCGTTTGTTCTTTGACCGATTTCGAATGATTAAGATATTATGAGCTGACAGAAAGAAAAAAAGGTTATCAAAGCACGGAACAGCGAAAAATGTCTACTTTGTTGTTATTTGATGAAGTTTCATGTTAATTTCGTTGTTCTTTGGCCGATTTCGAATGAAGATTAAGATATTATGAGCTGACAGGAAAGGAAAAAAGGTTATCAAAGCACGGAACAGCGAAAAATGTCTACTTTGTTGTTATTTGATGAAATTCCACGTTAATTTCGTTGTTCTTTCAACGAATTCGAATGAATTAAGATATTTTGAAGCTGACACAGAAAGAAAAACGGTTATCGAAACACGGACAGCGAAAAATGTGTACTTTGTTGTTGTTTGATGAAGTTTCCATGTAAATTTCGTTGTTCTTTGACCGATTTCGAATGAATTAAGATATTAAGCTGACAGCAAGGAAAAAAGGTTATCAAAGCACGGAACAGCGAAAAATGTCTACTTTGTTGTTATTTGATGAAGTTTCATGTTAATTTCGTTGTTCTTGACCGATTTCGAATGAATTAAGATATTATGAGCTGACAGAAAGGAAAAAAGGTTATCAAAGCACGGAACAGCGAAAAATGTCTACTTTGTTGTTATTTGATGAAGTTTCATGTTAATTTCGTTGTTCTTTGGCCGATTCGAATGAATTAAGATATTATGAGCTGACAGAAAGGAAAAAAGGTTATCAAAGCACGGAACAGCGAAAAATGTCTACTTGTTGTTATTTGATGAAGTTTCATGTTAATTTCGTTGTTCTTTGACCGATTTCGAATGAATTAAGATATTATGAGCTGACAGCAAGAAAAAAGGTTATCAAAGCACGGAACAGCGAAAAAATGTGTACTTTGTTGTTATTTGATGAAATTCCACGTTAATTTCGTTGTTCTTTGAACGATTTCGAATGAATTAAGATATTATGAGCTGACAGAAAGGAAAAAAGGTTTATCAAAGCACGGAACAGCGAAAAATGTCTACTTTGTTGTTATTTCATGAAGTTTCATGTTAATTTCGTTGTTCTTTGACCGATTTCGAATGAATTAAGATATTATGAGCTCACAGCAAGGAAAAAAGGTTATCAAAGCACGGAACAGCGAAAAATGTCTACTTTGTTGTTATTTGATGAAGTTTCATGTTAATTTCGTTGTTCTTTGACCGATTTCGAATGAATTAAGATATTATGAGCTGACAGAAAGAAAAAAAGGTTATCAAAGCACGGAACAGCGAAAAATGTCTACTTTGTTGTTATTTCATGAAGTTCCATGTAAATTTCGTTGTTCTTTGACCGATTTCGAATGAATTAAGATATTATGAGCTGACAGCAAGGAAAAAAAGGTTATCAAAGCACGGAACAGCTAAAAATGTCTACTTTGTTGTTATTTGATGAAGTTTCATGTTAATTTCGTTGTTCTTTGACCGATTTCGAATGAATTAAGATATTTTGAAGCTGACAGCAAGGAAAAAAGGTTATCAAAGCACGGAACAGCGAAAAATGTCTACTTTGTTGTTATTTGATGAAGTTTCATGTTAATTTCGTTGTTCTTTGACCGATTTCGAATGAATTAAGATATTATGAGCTGACAGAAAGGAAAAAAAGTTATCAAAGCACGGAACAGCGAAAAATGTCTACTTTGTTGTTATTTGATGAAGTTTCATGTTAATTTCGTTGTTCTTTGACCGATTTCGAATGAATTAAGATATTATGAGCTGACAGAAAGGAAAAAAGGTTATCAAAGCAGGAACAGCGAAAAATGTCTACTTTGTTGTTATTTGATGAAATTCCACGTTAATTTCGTTGTTCTTTCAACGAATTCGAATGAATTAAGATATTTTGAAGTGACACAGAAAGAAAAAACGGTTATCGAAACACGGAACAGCGAAAAATGTGTACTTTGTTGTTGTTGATGAGAAGTTCCATGTAAATTTCGTTGTTCTTTGACCGATTTCGAATGAATTAAGATATTATGAGCTGACAGAAAGGAAAAAAGGTTATCAAAGCACGAACAGCGAAAAATGTCTACTTTGTTGTTATTTGATGAAGTTTCATGTTAATTTCGTTGTTCTTTGACCGATTTCGAATGAATTAAGATATTATGAGCTGACAGCAAGGAAAAAAGGTTATCAAAGCACGGAACAGCGAAAAATGTCTACTTTGTTGTTATTTGATGAAGTTTCATGGTTAATTTCGTTGTTCTTTGACCGATTTCGAATGAATTAAGATATTATGAGCTGACAGCAAGGAAAAAAGGTTATCAAAGCACGGAACAGCGAAAAATGTCTACTTTGTTGTTATTTGATGAAGTTTCATGTTAATTTCGTTGTTCTTTGACCGATTTCGAATGAATTAAGATATTATGAGCTGACAGCAAGGAAAAAAGGTTATCAAAGCACGGAACAGCTAAAAATGTCTACTTTGTTGTTATTTGATGAAAATTCCACGTTAATTTCGTTGTTCTTTCAACGAATTCGAATGAATTAAGATTTTTTGAAGCTGACACAGAAAGAAAAACGGTTATCAAAACACGGAACAGCGAAAAATGTCTACTTTGTTGTTATTTGATGAAGTTTCATGTTAATTTCGTTGTTCTTTGACCGATTTCGAATGAATTAAGATATTATGAGCTGACAGAAAGGAAAAAAGGTTATCAAGCACGGAACAGCGAAAAATGTCTACTTTGTTGTTATTTGATGAAGTTTCATGTTAATTTCGTTGTTCTTTGGCCGATTTCGAATGAATTAAGATATTATGAGCTGACAGAAAGGAAAAAAGGTTATCAAAGCACGGAACAGCGAAAAATGTCTACTTTGTTGTTATTTGATGAAGTTTCATGTTAATTTCGTTGTTCTTTGACCGATTTCGAATGAATTAAGATATTATGAGCTGACAGAAAGGAAAAAAGGTTATCAAAGCACGGAACAGCGAAAAATGTGTACTTTGTTGTTATTTGATGAAGTTTCATGTTAATTTCGTTGTTCTTTGACCGATTTCGAATGAATTAAGATATTATGAGCTGACAGAAAGGAAAAAAAGGTTATCAAAGCACGGAACAGCGAAAAATGTGTACTTTGTTGTTGTTTGATGAAGTTCCATGTAAATTTCGTTGTTTCTTTGACCGATTTCGAATGAATTAAGATATTATGAGCTGACAGCAAGGAAAAAAGGTTATCAAAGCACGGAACAGCAAAAATGTCTACTTTGTTGTTATTTGATGAAATTCCACGTTAATTTCGTTGTTCTTTGAACGAATTCGAATGAATTAAGACATTTTGAAGCTGACACAGAAAGAAAAACGGTTATCGAAACACGGAACAGCGAAAAATGTGTACTTTGTTGTTATTTCATGAAGTTCCATGTAAATTTCGTTGTTCTTTGACCGATTTCGAATGAATTAAGATATTATGAGCTGACAGAAAGAAAAAAAGGTTATCAAAGCACGGAACAGCGAAAAATGTGTACTTTGTTGTTATTTGATGAAGTTCATGTTAATTTCGTTGTTCTTTGACCGATTTCGAATGAATTAAGATATTATGAGCTGACAGAAAGGAAAAAAGGTTATCAAAGCACGGAACAGCGAAAAATGTGTACTTTGTTGTTGTTTGATGAAGTTCCATGTAAATTTCGTTGTTCTTTGACCGATTTCGAATGAATTAAGATATTATGAGCTGACAGAAAGGAAAAAAGGTTATCAAGGACGGAACAGCGAAAAATGTCTACTTTGTTGTTATTTGATGAAGTTTCATGTTAATTTCGTTGTTCTTTGACCGATTTCGAATGAATTAAGATATTATGAGCTGACAGAAAGGAAAAAAGGTTATCAAAGCACGGAACAGCGAAAAATGTCTACTTTGTTGTTATTTGATGAAATTCCACGTTAATTTCGTTGTTCTTTGGCCGATTTCGAATGAATTAAGATATTATGAGCTGACAGAAAGGAAAAAAGGTTATCAAAGCACGGAACAGCGAAAAATGTCTACTTTGTTGTTATTTGATGAAGTTTCATGTTAATTTCGTTGTTCTTTGACCGATTTCGAATGAATTAAGATATTATGAGCTGACAGCAAGGAAAAAAGGTTATCAAAGCACGGAACAGCGAAAAATGTCTACTTTGTTGTTATTTGATGAAGTTCCATGTAAATTTCGTTGTTCTTTGACCGATTTCGAATGAATTAAGATATTATGAGCTGACAGAAAGAAAAAAAGGTTATCAAAGCACGGAACAGCGAAAAATGTGTACTTTGTTGTTATTTGATGAAGTTTCATGTTAATTTCGTTGTTCTTTGACCGATTTCGAATGAATTAAGATATATGAGCTGACAGAAAGGAAAAAAGGTTATCAAAGCACGGAACAGCGAAAAATGTCTACTTTGTTGTTATTTGATGAAATTCCACGTTAATTTCGTTGTTCTTTGGCCGATTTCGAATGAATTAAGATATTATGAGCTGACAGAAAGGAAAAAAGGTTATCAAAGCACGGAACAGCTTCAAAATATCTTAATTCATTCGATTTCGTTGTTCTTTCAACGAATTCGAATGAATTAAGATATTTTGAAGCTGACACAGAAAGAAAAACGGTTATCAAAACCACGGAACAGCTAAAAATGTCTACTTTGTTGTTATTTGATGAAGTTTCATGTTAATTTCGTTGTTCTTTGACGATTTTGAATGAATTAAGATATTTGAAGCTGACACAGAAAGAAAAACGGTTATCAAAACACGGAACAGCGAAAATGTCTACTTTGTTGTTATTTCATGAAGTTCCATGTAAATTTCGTTGTTCTTTGACCGATTTCGAATGAATTAAGATATTATGAGCTGACAGAAAGAAAAAAAGGTTATCAAAGCACGGAACAGCGAAAAATGTCTACTTTGTTGTTATTTGATGAAGTTTCATGTTAATTTCGTTGTTCTTTGACCGATTTCGAATGAATTAAGATATTATGAGCTGACAGCAAGGAAAAAAGGTTATCAAAGCACGGAACAGCGAAAAATGTGTACTTTGTTGTTATTTGATGAAGTTCATGTTAATTTCGTTGTTCTTTGACGATTTCGAATGAATTAAGATATTATGAGCTGACAGAAGAACAAAAGGTTATCAAAGCACGGAACAGCGAAAAATGTGTACTTTGTTGTTATTTGATGAAGTTTCATGTTAATTTCGTTGTTCTTTGACCGATTTCGAATGAATTAAGATATTATGAGCTGACAGAAAGAAAAAAAGGTTATCAAAGCACGGAACAGCGAAAAATGTCTACTTTGTTGTTATTTGATGAAATTCCACGTTAATTTCGTTGTTCTTTGAACGAATTCGAATGAATTAAGATATTTTGAAGCTGACACAGAAAGAAAAACGGTTATCGAAACACGGAACAGCGAAAAATGTGTACTTTGTTGTTGTTTGATGAAGTTCCATGTAAATTTCGTTGTTCTTTGACCGATTTCGAATGAATTAAGATATTATGAGCTGACAGCAAGGAAAAAAGGTTATCAAAGCACGGAACAGCTAAAAATGTCTACTTTGTTGTTATTTGATGAAATTCCACGTTAATTTCGTTGTTCTTTGAACGAATTCGAATGAATTAAGACATTTTGAAGCTGACACAGAAAGAAAAACGGTTATCAAAACACGGAACAGCGAAAAATGTGTACTTTGTTGTTATTTGATGAAGTTTCATGTTAATTTCGTTGTTCTTTGACCGATTTCGAATGAATTAAGATATTATGAGCTGACAGAAAGAAAAAAAGGTTATCAAAGCACGGAACAGCGAAAAATGTCTACTTTGTTGTTATTTGATGAAGTTTCATGTTAATTTCGTTGTTCTTTGACCGATTTCGAATGAATTAAGATATTATGAGCTGACAGCAAGGAAAAAAGGTTATCAAAGCACGGAACAGCGAAAAATGTCTACTTTGTTGTTATTTGATGAAGTTTCATGTTAATTTCGTTGTTCTTTGACCGATTTCGAATCAATTAAGATATTATGAGCTGACAGCAAGGAAAAAAGGTTATCAAAGCACGGAACAGCTAAAAATGTCTACTTTGTTGTTATTTGATGAAATTCCACGTTAATTTCGTTGTTCTTTCAACGAATTCGAATGAATTAAGATATTTTGAAGCTGACACAGAAAGAAAAACGGTTATCAAAACACGGAACAGCGAAAAATGTCTACTTTGTTGTTATTTGATGAAGTTTCATGTTAATTTCGTTGTTCTTTGACCGATTTCGAATGAATTAAGATATTATGAGCTGACAGAAAGGAAAAAAGGTTATCAAAGCACGGAACAGCGAAAAATGTCTACTTTGTTGTTATTTGATGAAATTCCACGTTAATTTCGTTGTTCTTTGAACGAATTCGAATGAATTAAGACATTTTGAAGCTGACACAGAAAGAAAAACGGTTATCGAAACACGGAACAGCGAAAAATGTGTACTTTGTTGTTATTTCATGAAGTTCCATGTAAATTTCGTTGTTCTTTGACCGATTTCGAATGAATTAAGATATTATGAGCTGACAGCAAGGAAAAAAGGTTATCAAAGCACGGAACAGCTAAAAATGTCTACTTTGTTGTTATTTGATGAAGTTTCATGTTAATTTCGTTGTTCTTTGACCGATTTCGAATGAATTAAGATATTATGAGCTGACAGAAAGAAAAAAAGGTTATCAAAGCACGGAACAGCGAAAAATGTGTACTTTGTTGTTATTTGATGAAGTTTCATGTTAATTTCGTTGTTCTTTGACCGATTTCGAATGAATTAAGATATTATGAGCTGACAGAAAGAAAAAAAGGTTATCAAAGCACGGAACAGCGAAAAATGTCTACTTTGTTGTTATTTGATGAAGTTTCATGTTAATTTCGTTGTTCTTTGGCCGATTTCGAATGAATTAAGATATTATGAGCTGACAGAAAGGAAAAAAGGTTATCAAAGCACGGAACAGCGAAAAATGTCTACTTTGTTGTTATTTGATGAAATTCCACGTTAATTTCGTTGTTCTTTCAACGAATTCGAATGAATTAAGATATTTTGAAGCTGACACAGAAAGAAAAACGGTTATCGAAACACGGAACAGCGAAAAATGTGTACTTTGTTGTTGTTTGATGAAGTTCCATGTAAATTTCGTTGTTCTTTGACCGATTTCGAATGAATTAAGATATTAAGCTGACAGCAAGGAAAAAAGGTTATCAAAGCACGGAACAGCGAAAAATGTGTACTTTGTTGTTATTTGATGAAGTTTCATGTTAATTTCGTTGTTCTTTGACCGATTTCGAATGAATTAAGATATTATGAGCTGACAGAAAGGAAAAAAGGTTATCAAAGCACGGAACAGCGAAAAATGTCTACTTTGTTGTTATTTGATGAAGTTTCATGTTAATTTCGTTGTTCTTTGGCCGATTTCGAATGAATTAAGATATTATGAGCTGACAGAAAGGAAAAAAGGTTATCAAAGCACGGAACAGCGAAAAATGTCTACTTTGTTGTTATTTGATGAAGTTTCATGTTAATTTCGTTGTTCTTTGACCGATTTCGAATGAATTAAGATATTATGAGCTGACAGCAAGGAAAAAAGGTTATCAAAGCACGGAACAGCGAAAAATGTGTACTTTGTTGTTATTTGATGAAATTCCACGTTAATTTCGTTGTTCTTTGAACGATTTCGAATGAATTAAGATATTATGAGCTGACAGAAAGGAAAAAAGGTTATCAAAGCACGGAACAGCGAAAAATGTCTACTTTGTTGTTATTTCATGAAGTTTCATGTTAATTTCGTTGTTCTTTGACCGATTTCGAATGAATTAAGATATTATGAGCTCACAGCAAGGAAAAAAGGTTATCAAAGCACGGAACAGCGAAAAATGTCTACTTTGTTGTTATTTGATGAAGTTTCATGTTAATTTCGTTGTTCTTTGACCGATTTCGAATGAATTAAGATATTATGAGCTGACAGAAAGAAAAAAAGGTTATCAAAGCACGGAACAGCGAAAAATGTCTACTTTGTTGTTATTTCATGAAGTTCCATGTAAATTTCGTTGTTCTTTGACCGATTTCGAATGAATTAAGATATTATGAGCTGACAGCAAGGAAAAAAGGTTATCAAAGCACGGAACAGCTAAAAATGTCTACTTTGTTTTTATTTGATGAAGTTTCATGTTAATTTCGTTGTTCTTTGACCGATTTCGAATGAATTAAGATATTTTGAAGCTGACAGCAAGGAAAAAAGGTTATCAAAGCACGGAACAGCGAAAAATGTGTACTTTGTTGTTATTTGATGAAGTTTCATGTTAATTTCGTTGTTCTTTGACCGATTTCGAATGAATTAAGATATTATGAGCTGACAGAAAGGAAAAAAGGTTATCAAAGCACGGAACAGCGAAAAATGTCTACTTTGTTGTTATTTGATGAAATTCCACGTTAATTTCGTTGTTCTTTCAACGAATTCGAATGAATTAAGATATTTTGAAGCTGACACAGAAAGAAAAACGGTTATCGAAACACGGAACAGCGAAAAATGTGTACTTTGTTGTTGTTTGATGAAGTTCCATGTAAATTTCGTTGTTCTTTGACCGATTTCGAATGAATTAAGATATTATGAGCTGACAGAAAGGAAAAAAGGTTATCAAAGCACGGAACAGCGAAAAATGTCTACTTTGTTGTTATTTGATGAAGTTTCATGTTAATTTCGTTGTTCTTTGACCGATTTCGAATGAATTAAGATATTATGAGCTGACAGCAAGGAAAAAAGGTTATCAAAGCACGGAACAGCGAAAAATGTCTACTTTGTTGTTATTTGATGAAGTTTCATGTTAATTTCGTTGTTCTTTGACCGATTTCGAATGAATTAAGATATTATGAGCTGACAGCAAGGAAAAAAGGTTATCAAAGCACGGAACAGCGAAAAATGTCTACTTTGTTGTTATTTGATGAAGTTTCATGTTAATTTCGTTTTTCTTTGACCGATTTCGAATGAATTAAGATATTATGAGCTGACAGCAAGGAAAAAAGGTTATCAAAGCACGGAACAGCTAAAAATGTCTACTTTGTTGTTATTTGATGAAATTCCACGTTAATTTCGTTGTTCTTTCAACGAATTCGAATGAATTAAGATTTTTTGAAGCTGACACAGAAAGAAAAACGGTTATCAAAACACGGAACAGCGAAAAATGTCTACTTTGTTGTTATTTGATGAAGTTTCATGTTAATTTCGTTGTTCTTTGACCGATTTCGAATGAATTAAGATATTATGAGCTGACAGAAAGGAAAAAAGGTTATCAAAGCACGGAACAGCGAAAAATGTCTACTTTGTTGTTATTTGATGAAGTTTCATGTTAATTTCGTTGTTCTTTGGCCGATTTCGAATGAATTAAGATATTATGAGCTGACAGAAAGGAAAAAAGGTTATCAAAGCACGGAACAGCGAAAAATGTCTACTTTGTTGTTATTTGATGAAGTTTCATGTTAATTTCGTTGTTCTTTGACCGATTTCGAATGAATTAAGATATTATGAGCTGACAGCAAGGAAAAAAGGTTATCAAAGCACGGAACAGCGAAAAATGTGTACTTTGTTGTTATTTGATGAAGTTTCATGTTAATTTCGTTGTTCTTTGACCGATTTCGAATGAATTAAGATATTATGAGCTGACAGAAAGGAAAAAAGGTTATCAAAGCACGGAACAGCGAAAAATGTGTACTTTGTTGTTGTTTGATGAAGTTCCATGTAAATTTCGTTGTTCTTTGACCGATTTCGAATGAATTAAGATATTATGAGCTGACAGCAAGGAAAAAAGGTTATCAAAGCACGGAACAGCTAAAAATGTCTACTTTGTTGTTATTTGATGAAATTCCACGTTAATTTCGTTGTTCTTTGAACGAATTCGAATGAATTAAGACATTTTGAAGCTGACACAGAAAGAAAAACGGTTATCGAAACACGGAACAGCGAAAAATGTGTACTTTGTTGTTATTTCATGAAGTTCCATGTAAATTTCGTTGTTCTTTGACCGATTTCGAATGAATTAAGATATTATGAGCTGACAGAAAGAAAAAAAGGTTATCAAAGCACGGAACAGCGAAAAATGTGTACTTTGTTGTTATTTGATGAAGTTTCATGTTAATTTCGTTGTTCTTTGACCGATTTCGAATGAATTAAGATATTATGAGCTGACAGAAAGGAAAAAAGGTTATCAAAGCACGGAACAGCGAAAAATGTGTACTTTGTTGTTGTTTGATGAAGTTCCATGTAAATTTCGTTGTTCTTTGACCGATTTCGAATGAATTAAGATATTATGAGCTGACAGAAAGGAAAAAAGGTTATCAAAGCACGGAACAGCGAAAAATGTCTACTTTGTTGTTATTTGATGAAGTTTCATGTTAATTTCGTTGTTCTTTGACCGATTTCGAATGAATTAAGATATTATGAGCTGACAGAAAGGAAAAAAGGTTATCAAAGCACGGAACAGCGAAAAATGTCTACTTTGTTGTTATTTGATGAAATTCCACGTTAATTTCGTTGTTCTTTGGCCGATTTCGAATGAATTAAGATATTATGAGCTGACAGAAAGGAAAAAAGGTTATCAAAGCACGGAACAGCGAAAAATGTCTACTTTGTTGTTATTTGATGAAGTTTCATGTTAATTTCGTTGTTCTTTGACCGATTTCGAATGAATTAAGATATTATGAGCTGACAGCAAGGAAAAAAGGTTATCAAAGCACGGAACAGCGAAAAATGTGTACTTTGTTGTTATTTGATGAAGTTTCATGTTAATTTCGTTGGAACAGCTAAAAATGTCTACTTTGTTGTTATTTGATGAAATTCCACGTTAATTTCGTTGTTCTTTCAACGAATTCGAATGAATTAAGATATTTTGAAGCTGACACAGAAAGAAAAACGGTTATCAAAACACGGAACAGCGAAAAATGTCTACTTTGTTGTTATTTGATGAAGTTTCATGTTAATTTCGTTGTTCTTTGACCGATTTCGAATGAATTAAGATATTATGAGCTGACAGAAAGGAAAAAAGGTTATCAAAGCACGGAACAGCGAAAAATGTCTACTTTGTTGTTATTTGATGAAGTTTCATGTTAATTTCGTTGTTCTTTGGCCGATTTCGAATGAATTAAGATATTATGAGCTGACAGAAAGGAAAAAAGGTTATCAAAGCACGGAACAGCGAAAAATGTCTACTTTGTTGTTATTTGATGAAGTTCCATGTAAATTTCGTTGTTCTTTGACCGATTTCGAATGAATTAAGATATTATGAGCTGACAGCAAGGAAAAAAGGTTATCAAAGCACGGAACAGCTAAAAATGTCTACTTTGTTGTTATTTGATGAAGTTTCATGTTAATTTCGTTGTTCTTTGACCGATTTCGAATGAATTAAGATATTTTGAAGCTGACAGCAAGGAAAAAAGGTTATCAAAGCACGGAACAGCGAAAAATGTGTACTTTGTTGTTATTTGATGAAGTTTCATGTTAATTTCGTTGTTCTTTGACCGATTTCGAATGAATTAAGATATTATGAGCTGACAGAAAGGAAAAAAGGTTATCAAAGCACGGAACAGCGAAAAATGTCTACTTTGTTGTTATTTGATGAAGTTTCATGTTAATTTCGTTGTTCTTTGACCGATTTCGAATGAATTAAGATATTATGAGCTGACAGAAAGGAAAAAAGGTTATCAAAGCACGGAACAGCGAAAAATGTCTACTTTGTTGTTATTTGATGAAATTCCACGTTAATTTCGTTGTTCTTTCAACGAATTCGAATGAATTAAGATATTTTGAAGCTGACACAGAAAGAAAAACGGTTATCGAAACACGGAACAGCGAAAAATGTGTACTTTGTTGTTGTTTGATGAAGTTCCATGTAAATTTCGTTGTTCTTTGACCGATTTCGAATGAATTAAGATATTATGAGCTGACAGAAAGGAAAAAAGGTTATCAAAGCACGGAACAGCGAAAAATGTCTACTTTGTTGTTATTTGATGAAGTTTCATGTTAATTTCGTTGTTCTTTGACCGATTTCGAATGAATTAAGATATTATGAGCTGACAGCAAGGAAAAAAAGTTATCAAAGCACGGAACAGCGAAAAATGTCTACTTTGTTGTTATTTGATGAAGTTTCATGTTAATTTCGTTGTTCTTTGACCGATTTCGAATGAATTAAGATATTATGAGCTGACAGAAAGAAAAAAAGGTTATCAAAGCACGGAACAGCGAAAAATGTGTACTTTGTTGTTATTTGATGAAGTTTCATGTTAATTTCGTTGTTCTTTGACCGATTTCGAATGAATTAAGATATTATGAGCTGACAGAAAGGAAAAAAGGTTATCAAAGCACGGAACAGCGAAAAATGTGTACTTTGTTGTTGTTTGATGAAGTTCCATGTAAATTCCGTTGTTCTTTGACCGATTTCGAATGAATTAAGATATTATGAGCTGACAGAAAGGAAAAAAGGTTATCAAAGCACGGAACAGCGAAAAATGTCTACTTTGTTGTTATTTGATGAAGTTTCATGTTAATTTCGTTGTTCTTTGACCGATTTCGAATGAATTAAGATATTATGAGCTGACAGCAAGGAAAAAAGGTTATCAAAGCACGGAACAGCGAAAAATGTGTACTTTGTTGTTATTTGATGAAGTTTCATGTTAATTTCGTTGGAACAGCTAAAAATGTCTACTTTGTTGTTATTTGATGAAATTCCACGTTAATTTCGTTGTTCTTTCAACGAATTCGAATGAATTAAGATATTTTGAAGCTGACACAGAAAGAAAAACGGTTATCAAAACACGGAACAGCGAAAAATGTCTACTTTGTTGTTATTTGATGAAGTTTCATGTTAATTTCGTTGTTCTTTGACCGATTTCGAATGAATTAAGATATTATGAGCTGACAGAAAGGAAAAAAGGTTATCAAAGCACGGAACAGCGAAAAATGTCTACTTTGTTGTTATTTGATGAAGTTTCATGTTAATTTCGTTGTTCTTTGGCCGATTTCGAATGAATTAAGATATTATGAGCTGACAGAAAGGAAAAAAGGTTATCAAAGCACGGAACAGCGAAAAATGTCTACTTTGTTGTTATTTGATGAAGTTCCATGTAAATTTCGTTGTTCTTTGACCGATTTCGAATGAATTAAGATATTATGAGCTGACAGCAAGGAAAAAAGGTTATCAAAGCACGGAACAGCTAAAAATGTCTACTTTGTTGTTATTTGATGAAGTTTCATGTTAATTTCGTTGTTCTTTGACCGATTTCGAATGAATTAAGATATTTTGAAGCTGACAGCAAGGAAAAAAGGTTATCAAAGCACGGAACAGCGAAAAATGTGTACTTTGTTGTTATTTGATGAAGTTTCATGTTAATTTCGTTGTTCTTTGACCGATTTCGAATGAATTAAGATATTATGAGCTGACAGAAAGGAAAAAAGGTTATCAAAGCACGAACAGCGAAAAATGTCTACTTTGTTGTTATTTGATGAAGTTTCATGTTAATTTCGTTGTTCTTTGACCGATTTCGAATGAATTAAGATATTATGAGCTGACAGAAAGGAAAAAAGGTTATCAAAGCACGGAACAGCGAAAAATGTCTACTTTGTTGTTATTTGATGAAATTCCACGTTAATTTCGTTGTTCTTTCAACGAATTCGAATGAATTAAGATATTTTGAAGCTGACACAGAAAGAAAAACGGTTATCGAAACACGGAACAGCGAAAAATGTTTACTTTGTTGTTGTTTGATGAAGTTCCATGTAAATTTCGTTGTTCTTTGACCGATTTCGAATGAATTAAGATATTATGAGCTGACAGAAAGGAAAAAAGGTTATCAAAGCACGGAACAGCGAAAAATGTCTACTTTGTTGTTATTTGATGAAGTTTCATGTTAATTTCGTTGTTCTTTGACCGATTTCGAATGAATTAAGATATTATGAGCTGACAGCAAGGAAAAAAGGTTATCAAAGCACGGAACAGCGAAAAATGTCTACTTTGTTGTTATTTGATGAAGTTTCATGTTAATTTCGTTGTTCTTTGACCGATTTCGAATGAATTAAGATATTATGAGCTGACAGCAAGGAAAAAAGGTTATCAAAGCACGGAACAGCTAAAAATGTCTACTTTGTTGTTATTTGATGAAATTCCACGTTAATTTCCTTGTTCTTTCAACGAATTCGAATGAATTAAGATTTTTTGAAGCTGACACAGAAAGAAAAACGGTTATCAAAACACGGAACAGCGAAAAATGTCTACTTTGTTGTTATTTGATGAAGTTTCATGTTAATTTCGTTGTTCTTTGACCGATTTCGAATGAATTAAGATATTATGAGCTGACAGAAAGGAAAAAAGGTTATCAAAGCACGGAACAGCGAAAAATGTCTACTTTGTTGTTATTTGATGAAGTTTCATGTTAATTTCGTTGTTCTTTGGCCGATTTCGAATGAATTAAGATATTATGAGCTGACAGAAAGGAAAAAAGGTTATCAAAGCACGGAACAGCGAAAAATGTCTACTTTGTTGTTATTTGATGAAGTTTCATGTTAATTTCGTTGTTCTTTGACCGATTTCGAATGAATTAAGATATTATGAGCTGACAGCAAGGAAAAAAGGTTATCAAAGCACGGAACAGCGAAAAATGTGTACTTTGTTGTTATTTGATGAAGTTTCATGTTAATTTCGTTGTTCTTTGACCGATTTCGAATGAATTAAGATATTATGAGCTGACAGAAAGGAAAAAAGGTTATCAAAGCACGGAACAGCGAAAAATGTGTACTTTGTTGTTGTTTGATGAAGTTCCATGTAAATTTCGTTGTTCTTTGACCGATTTCGAATGAATTAAGATATTATGAGCTGACAGCAAGGAAAAAAGGTTATCAAAGCACGGAACAGCTAAAAATGTCTACTTTGTTGTTATTTGATGAAATTCCACGTTAATTTCGTTGTTCTTTGAACGAATTCGAATGAATTAAGACATTTTGAAGCTGACACAGAAAGAAAAACGGTTATCGAAACACGGAACAGCGAAAAATGTGTACTTTGTTGTTATTTCATGAAGTTCCATGTAAATTTCGTTGTTCTTTGACCGATTTCGAATGAATTAAGATATTATGAGCTGACAGAAAGAAAAAAAGGTTATCAAAGCACGGAACAGCGAAAAATGTGTACTTTGTTGTTATTTGATGAAGTTTCATGTTAATTTCGTTGTTCTTTGACCGATTTCGAATGAATTAAGATATTATGAGCTGACAGAAAGGAAAAAAGGTTATCAAAGCACGGAACAGCGAAAAATGTGTACTTTGTTGTTGTTTGATGAAGTTCCATGTAAATTTCGTTGTTCTTTGACCGATTTCGAATGAATTAAGATATTATGAGCTGACAGAAAGGAAAAAAGGTTATCAAAGCACGGAACAGCGAAAAATGTCTACTTTGTTGTTATTTGATGAAGTTTCATGTTAATTTCGTTGTTCTTTGACCGATTTCGAATGAATTAAGATATTATGAGCTGACAGAAAGGAAAAAAGGTTATCAAAGCACGGAACAGCGAAAAATGTCTACTTTGTTGTTATTTGATGAAATTCCACGTTAATTTCGTTGTTCTTTCAACGAATTCGAATGAATTAAGATATTTTGAAGCTGACACAGAAAGAAAAACGGTTATCGAAACACGGAACAGCGAAAAATGTGTACTTTGTTGTTGTTTGATGAAGTTCCATGTAAATTTCGTTGTTCTTTGACCGATTTCGAATGAATTAAGATATTATGAGCTGACAGAAAGGAAAAAAGGTTATCAAAGCACGGAACAGCGAAAAATGTCTACTTTGTTGTTATTTGATGAAGTTTCATGTTAATTTCGTTGTTCTTTGACCGATTTCGAATGAATTAAGATATTATGAGCTGACAGCAAGGAAAAAAGGTTATCAAAGCACGGAACAGCGAAAAATGTCTACTTTGTTGTTATTTGATGAAGTTTCATGTTAATTTCGTTGTTCTTTGACCGATTTCGAATGAATTAAGATATTATGAGCTGACAGCAAGGAAAAAAGGTTATCAAAGCACGGAACAGCGAAAAATGTCTACTTTGTTGTTATTTGATGAAGTTTCATGTTAATTTCGTTGTTCTTTGACCGATTTCGAATGAATTAAGATATTATGAGCTGACAGCAAGGAAAAAAGGTTATCAAAGCACGGAACAGCTAAAAATGTCTATTTTGTTGTTATTTGATGAAATTCCACGTTAATTTCGTTGTTCTTTCAACGAATTCGAATGAATTAAGATATTTTGAAGCTGACACAGAAAGAAAAACGGTTATCAAAACACGGAACAGCGAAAAATGTCTACTTTGTTGTTATTTGATGAAGTTTCATGTTAATTTCGTTGTTCTTTGACCGATTTCGAATGAATTAAGATATTATGAGCTGACAGAAAGGAAAAAAGGTTATCAAAGCACGGAACAGCGAAAAATGTCTACTTTGTTGTTATTTGATGAAGTTTCATGTTAATTTCGTTGTTCTTTGGCCGATTTCGAATGAATTAAGATATTATGAGCTGACAGAAAGGAAAAAAGGTTATCAAAGCACGGAACAGCGAAAAATGTCTACTTTGTTGTTATTTGATGAAGTTTCATGTTAATTTCGTTGTTATTTGACCGATTTCGAATGAATTAAGATATTATGAGCTGACAGCAAGGAAAAAAGGTTATCAAAGCACGGAACAGCGAAAAATGTGTACTTTGTTGTTATTTGATGAAGTTTCATGTTAATTTCGTTGTTCTTTGACCGATTTCGAATGAATTAAGATATTATGAGCTGAGAGAAAGGAAAAAAGGTTATCAAAGCACGGAACAGCGAAAAATGTGTACTTTGTTGTTGTTTGATGAAGTTCCATGTAAATTTCGTTGTTCTTTGACCGATTTCGAATGAATTAAGATATTATGAGCTGACAGCAAGGAAAAAAGGTTATCAAAGCACGGAACAGCTAAAAATGTCTACTTTGTTGTTATTTGATGAAATTCCACGTTAATTTCGTTGTTCTTTGAACGAATTCGAATGAATTAAGACATTTTGAAGCTGACACAGAAAGAAAAACGGTTATCGAAACACGGAACAGCGAAAAATGTGTACTTTGTTGTTATTTCATGAAGTTCCATGTAAATTTCGTTGTTCTTTGACCGATTTCGAATAAATTAAGATATTATGAGCTGACAGAAAGAAAAAAAGGTTATCAAAGCACGGAACAGCGAAAAATGTGTACTTTGTTGTTATTTGATGAAGTTTCATGTTAATTTCGTTGTTCTTTGACCGATTTCGAATGAATAAGATATTATGAGCTGACAGAAAGGAAAAAAGGTTATCAAAGCACGGAACAGCGAAAGATGTGTACTTTGTTGTTGCTTTGATGAAGTTCCATGTAAATTTCGTTGTTCTTTGACCGATTTCGAATGAATTAAGATATTATGAGCTGACAGCAAGGAAAAAAGGTTATCAAAGCACGGAACAGCGAAAAATGTCTACTTTGTTGTTATTTGATGAAGTTTCATGTTAATTTTCGTTGTTCTTTGACCGATTTCGAATGAATTAAGATATTATGAGCTGACAGCAAGGAAAAAAAGGTTATCAAAACACGGAACAGCGAAAAATGTGTACTTTGTTGTTATTTGATGAAGTTTCATGTTAATTTCGTTGTTCTTTGACCGATTTCGAATGAATTAAGATATTTTGAAGCTGACACAGAAAGAAAAACGGTTATCAAAACACGGAACAGCGAAAAATGTCTACTTTGTTGTTATTTGATGAAGTTTCATGTTAATTTCGTTGTTCTTTGACCGATTTCGAATGAATTAAGATATTATGAGCTGACAGAAAGGAAAAAAGGTTATCAAAGCACGGAACAGCGAAAAATGTCTACTTTGTTGTTATTTGATGAAGTTTCATGTTAATTTCGTTGTTCTTTGACCGATTTCGAATGAATTAAGATATTATGAGCTGACAGAAAGGAAAAAAGGTTATCAAAGCACGGAACAGCGAAAGATGTCTACTTTGTTATTATTTGATGAAATTCCACGTTAATTTCGTTGTTCTTTCAACGAATTCGAATGAATTAAGATATTTTGAAGCTGACACAGAAAGAAAAACGGTTATCGAAACACGGAACAGCGAAAAAATGTGTACTTTGTTGTTGTTTGATGAAGTTCCATGTAAATTTCGTTGTTCTTTGACCGATTTCGAATGAATTAAGATATTATGAGCTGACAGAAAGGAAAAAAGGTTATCAAAGCACGGAACAGCGAAAAATGTCTACTTTGTTGTTATTTGATGAAGTTTCATGTTAATTTCGTTGTTCTTTGACCGATTTCGAATGAATTAAGATATTATGAGCTGACAGCAAGGAAAAAAGGTTATCAAAGCACGGAACAGCGAAAAATGTCTACTTTGTTGTTATTTGATGAAGTTTCATGTTAATTTCGTTGTTCTTTGACCGATTTCGAATGAATTAAGATATTATGAGCTGACAGCAAGGAAAAAAGGTTATCAAAGCACGGAACAGCGAAAAATGTCTACTTTGTTGTTATTTGATGAAGTTTCATGTTAATTTCGTTGTTCTTTGACCGATTTCGAATGAATTAAGATATTATGAGCTGACAGCAAGGAAAAAAGGTTATCAAAGCACGGAACAGCTAAAAATGTCTACTTTGTTGTTATTTGATGAAATTCCACGTTAATTTCGTTGTTCTTTCAACGAATTCGAATGAATTAAGATATTTTGAAGCTGACACAGAAAGAAAAACGGTTATCAAAACACGGAACAGCGAAAAATGTCTACTTTGTTGTTATTTGATGAAGTTTCATGTTTAATTTCGTTGTTCTTTGACCGATTTCGAATGAATTAAGATATTATGAGCTGACAGAAAGGAAAAAAGGTTATCAAAGCACGGAACAGCGAAAAATGTCTACTTTGTTGTTATTTGATGAAGTTTCATGTTAATTTCGTTGTTCTTTGGCCGATTTCGAATGAATTAAGATATTATGAGCTGACAGAAAGGAAAAAAGGTTATCAAAGCACGGAACAGCGAAAAATGTCTACTTTGTTGTTATTTGATGAAGTTTCATGTTAATTTCGTTGTTCTTTGACCGATTTCGAATGAATTAAGATATTATGAGCTGACAGCAAGGAAAAAAGGTTATCAAAGCACGGAACAGCGAAAAATGTGTACTTTGTTGTTATTTGATGAAGTTTCATGTTAATTTCGTTGTTCTTTGACCGATTTCGAATGAATTAAGATATTATGAGCTGACAGAAAGGAAAAAAGGTTATCAAAGCACGGAACAGCGAAAAATGTGTACTTTGTTGTTGTTTGATGAAGTTCCATGTAAATTTCGTTGTTCTTTGACCGATTTCGAATGAATTAAGATATTATGAGCTGACAGCAAGGAGAAAAAAGGTTATCAAAGCACGGAACAG
>CAJVCO010000402.1:0-20188 GCA_910595825.1 Philhelius pedissequus | reverse complement strand
ACTGACAGACTGACAGACTGACAGACTGACAGACTGACAGACTGACAGACTGACAGACTGACAGACTGACAGACTGACAGACTGACAGACTGACAGACTGACAGACTGACAGACTGACAGACTGACAGACTGACAGACTGACAGACTGACAGACTGACAGACTGACAGACTGACAGACTGACAGACTGACAGACTGACAGACTGACAGACTGACAGACTGACAGACTGACAGACTGACAGACTGACAGACTGACAGACTGACAGACTGACAGACTGACAGACTGACAGACTGACAGACTGACAGACTGACAGACTGACAGACTGACAGACTGACAGACTGACAGACTGACAGACTGACAGACTGACAGACTGACAGACTGACAGACTGACAGACTGACAGACTGACAGACTGACAGACTGACAGACTGACAGACTGACAGACTGACAGACTGACAGACTGACAGACTGACAGACTGACAGACTGACAGACTGACAGACTGACAGACTGACAGACTGACAGACTGACAGACTGACAGACTGACAGACTGACAGACTGACAGACTGACAGACTGACAGACTGACAGACTGACAGACTGACAGACTGACAGACTGACAGACTGACAGACTGACAGACTGACAGACTGACAGACTGACAGACTGACAGACTGACAGACTGACAGACTGACAGACTGACAGACTGACAGACTGACAGACTGACAGACTGACAGACTGACAGACTGACAGACTGACAGACTGACAGACTGACAGACTGACAGACTGACAGACTGACAGACTGACAGACTGACAGACTGACAGACTGACAGACTGACAGACTGACAGACTGACAGACTGACAGACTGATCAGACTGACAGACTGACAGACTGACAGACTGACAGACAGACTGACAGACTGACAGACTGACAGACTGACAGACTGACAGACTGACAGACTGACAGACTGACAGACTGACAGACTGACAGACTGACAGACTGACAGACTGACAGACTGACAGACTGACAGACTGACAGACTGACAGACTGACAGACTGACAGACTGACAGACTGACAGACTGACAGACTGACAGACTGACAGACTGACAGACTGACAGACTGACAGACTGACAGACTGACAGACTGACAGACTGACAGACTGACAGACTGACAGACTGACAGACTGACAGACTGACAGACTGACAGACTGACAGACTGACAGACTGACAGACTGACAGACTGACAGACTGACAGACTGACAGACTGACAGACTGACAGACTGACAGACTGACAGACTGACAGACTGACAGACTGACAGACTGACAGACTGACAGACTGACAGACTGACAGACTGACAGACTGACAGACTGACAGACTGACAGACTGACAGACTGACAGACTGACAGACTGACAGACTGACAGACTGACAGACTGACAGACTGACAGACTGACAGACTGACAGACTGACAGACTGACAGACTGACAGACTGACAGACTGACAGACTGACAGACTGACAGACTGACAGACTGACAGACTGACAGACTGACAGACTGACAGACTGACAGACTGACAGACTGACAGACTGACAGACTGACAGACTGACAGACTGACAGACTGACAGACTGACAGACTGACAGACTGACAGACTGACAGACTGACAGACTGACAGACTGACAGACTGACAGACTGACAGACTGACAGACTGACAGACTGACAGACTGACAGACTGACAGACTGACAGACTGACAGACTGACAGACTGACAGACTGACAGACTGACAGACTGACAGACTGACAGACTGACAGACTGACAGACTGACAGACTGACAGACTGACAGACTGACAGACTGACAGACTGACAGACTGACAGACTGACAGACTGACAGACTGACAGACTGACAGACTGACAGACTGACAGACTGACAGACTGACAGACTGACAGACTGACAGACTGACAGACTGACAGACTGACAGACTGACAGACTGACAGACTGACAGACTGACAGACTGACAGACTGACAGACTGACAGACTGACAGACTGACAGACTGACAGACTGACAGACTGACAGACTGACAGACTGACAGACTGACAGACTGACAGACTGACAGACTGACAGACTGACAGACTGACAGACTGACAGACTGACAGACTGACAGACTGACAGACTGACAGACTGACAGACTGACAGACTGACAGACTGACAGACTGACAGACTGACAGACTGACAGACTGACAGACTGACAGACTGACAGACTGACTGACAGACTGACAGACTGACAGACTGACAGACTGACAGACTGACAGACTGACAGACTGACAGACTGACAGACTGACAGACTGACAGACTGACAGACTGACAGACTGACAGACTGACAGACTGACAGACTGACAGACTGACAGACTGACAGACTGACAGACTGACAGACTGACAGACTGACAGACTGACAGACTGACAGACTGACAGACTGACAGACTGACAGACTGACAGACTGACAGACTGACAGACTGACAGACTGACAGACTGACAGACTGACAGACTGACAGACTGACAGACTGACAGACTGACAGACTGACAGACTGACAGACTGACAGACTGACAGACTGACAGACTGACAGACTGACAGACTGACAGACTGACAGACTGACAGACTGACAGACTGACAGACTGACAGACTGACAGACTGACAGACTGACAGACTGACAGACTGACAGACTGACAGACTGACAGACTGACAGACTGACAGACTGACAGACTGACAGACTGACAGACTGACAGACTGACAGACTGACAGACTGACAGACTGACAGACTGACAGACTGACAGACTGACAGACTGACAGACTGACAGACTGACAGACTGACAGACTGACAGACTGACAGACTGACAGACTGACAGACTGACAGACTGACAGACTGACAGACTGACAGACTGACAGACTGACAGACTGACAGACTGACAGACTGACAGACTGACAGACTGACAGACTGACAGACTGACAGACTGACAGACTGACAGACTGACAGACTGACAGACTGACAGACTGACAGACTGACAGACTGACAGACTGACAGACTGACAGACTGACAGACTGACAGACTGACAGACTGACAGACTGACAGACTGACAGATGACAGACTGACAGACTGACAGACTGACAGACTGACAGACTGACAGACTGACAGACTGACAGACTGACAGACTGACAGACTGACAGACTGACAGACTGACAGACTGACAGACTGACAGACTGACAGACTGACAGACTGACAGACTGACAGACTGACAGACTGACAGACTGACAGACTGACAGACTGACAGAAAGACAGACTGACAGACTGACAGACTGACAGACTGACAGACTGACAGACTGACAGACTGACAGACTGACAGACTGACAGACTGACAGACTGACAGACTGACAGACTGACAGACTGACAGACTGACAGACTGACAGACTGACAGACTGACAGACTGACAGACTGACAGACTGACAGACTGACAGACTGACAGACTGACAGACTGACAGACTGACAGACTGACAGACTGACAGACTGACAGACTGACAGACTGACAGACTGACAGACTGACAGACTGACAGACTGACAGACTGACAGACTGACAGACTGACAGACTGACAGACTGACAGACTGACAGACTGACAGACTGACAGACTGACAGACTGACAGACTGACAGACTGACAGACTGACAGACTGACAGACTGACAGACTGACAGACTGACAGACTGACAGACTGACAGACTGACTGACAGACTGACAGACTGACAGACTGACAGACTGACAGACTGACAGACTGACAGACTGACAGACTGACAGACTGACAGACTGACAGACTGACAGACTGACAGACTGACAGACTGACAGACTGACAGACTGACAGACTGACAGACTGACAGACTGACAGACTGACAGACTGACAGACTGACAGACTGACAGACTGACAGACTGACAGACTGACAGACTGACAGACTGACAGACTGACAGACTGACAGACTGACAGACTGACAGACTGACAGACTGACAGACTGACAGACTGACAGACTGACAGACTGACAGACTGACAGACTGACAGACTGACAGACTGACAGATGACAGACTGACAGACTGACAGACTGACAGACTGACAGACTGACAGACTGACAGACTGACAGACTGACAGACTGACAGACTGACAGACTGACAGACTGACAGACTGACAGACTGACAGACTGACAGACTGACAGACTGACAACTGACAGACTGACAGACTGACAGACTGACAGACTGACGACTGACAGACTGACAGACTGACAGACTGACAGACTGACAGACTGACAGACTGACAGACTGACAGACTGACAGACTGACAGACTGACAGACTGACAGACTGACAGACTGACAGACTGACATACTGACAGACTGACATACTGACAGACTGACAGACTACAGACTGACAGACTGACAGACTGACAGACTGACAGACTGACAGACTGACAGACTGACAGACTGACAGACTGACAGACTGACAGACTGACAGACTGAGAGACTGAGAGACTGACAGACTGACAGACTGACAGGACTGACAGACTGACAGACTGACAGACTGACAGACTGACAGACTGACAGACTGACAGACTGACAGACTGACAGACTGACAGACTGACAGACTGACAGACTGACAGACTGACAGACTGACAGACTGACAGACTGACAGACTGACAGACTGACAGACTGACAGACTGACAGACTGACAGACTGACAGACTGACAGACTGACAGACTGACAGACTGACAGACTGACAGACTGACAGACTGACAGACTGACTGACAGACTGACAGACTGACAGACTGACAGACTGACAGACTGACAGACTGACAGACTGACAGACTGACAGACTGACAGACTGACAGACTGACAGACTGACAGACTGACAGACTGACAGACTGACAGACTGACAGACTGACAGACTGACAGACTGACAGACTGACAGACTGACAGACTGACAGACTGACAGACTGACAGACTGACAGACTGACAGGACTGACAGACTGACAGACTGACAGACTGACAGACTGACAGACTGACAGACTGACAGACTGACAGACTGACAGACTGACAGACTGACAGACTGACAGACTGACAGACTGACAGACTGACAGACTGACAGACTGACAGACTGACAGACTGACAGACTGACAGACTGACAGACTGACAGACTGACAGACTGACAGACTGACAGACTGACAGACTGACAGACTGACAGACTGACAGACTGACAGACTGACAGACTGACAGACTGACAGACTGACAGACTGACAGACTGACAGACTGACAGACTGACAGACTGACAGACTGACAGACTGACAGACTGACAGACTGACAGACTGACAGACTGACAGACTGACAGACTGACAGACTGACAGACTGACAGACTGACAGACTGACAGACTGACAGACTGACAGACTGACAGACTGACAGACTGACAGACTGACAGACTGACAGACTGACAGACTGACAGACTGACAGACTGACAGACTGACAGACTGACAGACTGACAGACTGACAGACTGACAGGACTGACAGACTGACAGACTGACAGACTGACAGACTGACAGACTGACAGACTGACAGACTGACAGACTGACAGACTGACAGACTGACAGACAGACTGACAGACTGACAGACTGACAGACTGACAGACTGACAGACTGACAGACTGACAGACTGACAGACTGACAGACTGACAGACTGACAGACTGACAGACTGACAGACTGACAGACTGACAGACTGACAGACTGACAGACTGACAGACTGACACTGACTGACAGACTGACAGACTGACAGACTGACAGACTGACAGACTGACAGACTGACAGACTGACAGACTGACAGACTGACGACTGACAGACTGACAGACTGACAGACTGACAGACTGACAGACTGACAGACTGACAGACTGACAGACTGACAGACTGACAGACTGACAGACTGACAGACTGACAGACTGACAGACTGACAGACTGACAGACTGACAGACTGACAGACTGACAGACTGACAGACTGACAGACTGACAGACTGACAGACTGACAGACTGACAGACTGACAGACTGACAGACTGACAGACTGACAGACTGACAGACTGACAGACTGACAGACTGACAGACTGACAGACTGACAGACTGACAGACTGACAGACTGACAGACTGACAGACTGACAGACTGACAGACTGACAGACTGACAGACTGACAGACTGACAGACTGACAGACTGACAGACTGACAGACTGACAGACTGACAGACTGACAGACTGACAGACTGACAGACTGACAGACTGACAGACTGACAGACTGACAGACTGACAGACTGACAGACTGACAGACTGACAGACTGACAGACTGACAGACTGACAGACTGACAGACTGACAGACTGACAGACTGACAGACTGACAGACTGACAGACTGACAGACTGACTGACAGACTGACAGACTGACAGACTGACAGACTGACAGACTGACAGACTGACAGACTGACAGACTGACAGATCTGACAGACTGACAGACTGACAGACTGACAGACTGACAGACTGACAGACTGACAGACTGACAGACTGACAGACTGACAGACTGACAGACTGACAGACTGACAGACTGACAGACTGACAGGACTGACAGACTGACAGACTGACAGACTGACAGACTGACAGACTGACAGACTGACAGACTGACAGACTGACAGACTGACAGACTGACAGACTGACAGACTGACAGACTGACAGACTGACAGACTGACAGACTGACAGACTGACAGACTGACAGACTGACAGACTGACAGACTGACAGACTGACAGACTGACAGACTGACAGACTGACAGACTGACAGACTGACAGACTGACAGACTGACAGACTGACAGACTGACAGACTGACAGACTGACAGACTGACAGACTGACAGACTGACAGACTGACAGACTGACAGACTGACAGACTGACAGACTGACAGACTGACAGACTGACAGACTGACAGACTGACAGACTGACAGACTGACAGACTGACAGACTGACAGACTGACAGACTGACAGACTGACAGACTGACAGACTGACAGACTGACAGACTGACAGACTGACAGACTGACAGACTGACAGACTGACATACTGACAGACTGACAGACTGACAGACTGACAGACTGACAGACTGACAGACTGACAGACTGACAGACTGACAGACTGACAGACTGACAGACTGACAGACTGACACAGACTGACAGACTGACAGACTGACAGACTGACAGACTGACAGACTGACAGACTGACAGACTGACAGACTGACAGACTGACAGACTGACAGACTGACAGACTGACAGACTGACAGACTGACAGACTGACAGACTGACAGACTGACAGACTGACAGACTGACAGACTGACAGACTGACAGACTGGACAGACTGACAGACTGACAGACTGACAGACTGACAGACTGACAGACTGACAGACTGACAGACTGACAGACTGACAGACTGACAGACTGACAGACTGACAGACTGACAGACTGACAGACTGACAGACTGACAGACTGACAGACTGACAGACTGACAGACTGACAGACTGACAGACTGACAGACTGACAGACTGACAGACTGACAGACTGACAGACTGACAGACTGACAGACTGACAGACTGACAGACTGACAGACTGACAGACTGACAGACTGACAGACTGACAGACTGACAGACTGACAGACTGACAGACTGACAGACTGACAGACTGACAGACTGACAGACTGACAGACTGACAGACTGACAGACTGACAGACTGACAGACTGACAGACTGACAGACTGACAGACTGACAGACTGACAGACTGACAGACTGACAGACTGACAGACTGACAGACTGACAGACTGACAGACTGACAGACTGACAGACTGACAGACTGACAGACTGACAGACTGACAGACTGACAGACTGACAGACTGACAGACTGACAGACTGACAGACTGACAGACTGACAGACTGACAGACTGACAGACTGACAGACTGACAGACTGACAGACTGACAGACTGACAGACTGACAGACTGACAGACTGACAGACTGACAGACTGACAGACTGACAGACTGACAGACTGACAGACTGACAGACTGACAGACTGACAGACTGACAGACTGACAGACTGACAGACGACAGACTGACAGACTGACAGACTGACAGACTGACAGACTGACAGACTGACAGACTGACAGACTGACAGACTGACAGACTGACAGACTGACAGACTGACAGACTGACAGACTGACAGACTGACAGACTGACAGACTGACAGACTGACAGACTGACAGACTGACAGACTGACAGACTGACAGACTGACAGACTGACAGACTGACAGACTGACAGACTGACAGACTGACAGACTGACAGACTGACAGACTGACAGACTGACAGACTGACAGACTGACAGACTGACAGACTGACAGACTGACAGACTGACAGACTGACAGACTGACTGACAGACTGACAGACTGACAGACTGACAGACTGACAGACTGACAGACTGACAGACTGACAGACTGACAGACTGACAGACTGACAGACTGACAGACTGACAGACTGACAGACTGACAGACTGACAGACTGACAGACTGACAGACTGACAGACTGACAGACTGACAGACTGACAGACTGACAGACTGACAGACTGACAGACTGACAGACTGACAGACTGACAGACAGACTGACAGACTGACAGACTGACAGACTGACAGACTGACAGACTGACAGACTGACAGACTGACAGACTGACAGACTGACAGACTGACAGACTGACAGACTGACAGACTGACAGACTGACAGACTGACAGACTGACAGACTGACAGACTGACAGACTGGACAGACTGACAGACTGACAGACTGACAGACTGACAGACTGACAGACTGACAGACTGACAGACTGACAGACTGACAGACTGACAGACTGACAGACTGACAGACTGACAGACTGACAGACTGACAGACTGACAGACTGACAGACTGACAGACTGACAGACTGACAGACTGACAGACTGACAGACTGACAGACTGACAGACTGACATACTGACATACTGACAGACTGACATACAGACAGACTGACAGACTAACAGACTAACAGACTGACAGACTGACAGACTGACAGACTGACAGACTGACAGACTGACAGACTGACAGACTGACAGACTGACAGACTGACAGACTGACAGACTGACAGACTGACAGACTGACAGACTGACAGACTGACAGACTGACAGACTGACAGACTGACAGACTGACAGACTGACAGACTGACAGACTGACAGACTGACAGACTGACAGACTGACAGACTGACAGACTGACAGACTGACAGACTGACAGACTGACAGACTGACAGACTGACAGACTGACAGACTGACAGACTGACAGACTGACAGACTGACAGACTGACAGACTGACAGGACTGACAGACTGACAGACTGACAGACTGACAGACAGAAAGACTGACAGGACTGACAGACTGACAGACTGACAGACTGACAGACTGACAGACTGACAGACTGACAGACTGACAGACTGACAGACTGGACAGACTGACAGACTGACAGACTGACATACTGACATACTGACAGACTGACATACTGACAGACTGACAGACTAACAGACTGACAGACTGACAGACTGACAGACTGACAGACTGACAGACTGACAGACTGACAGACTGACAGACTGACAGACTGACAGACTGACAGACTGACAGACTGACAGACTGACAGACTGACAGACTGACAGACTGTCAGTCTGTCAGTCTGTCAGTCTGTCAGTCTGTCAGTCTGTCAGTCTGTCAGTCTGTCAGTCTGTCAGTCTGTCAGTCTGTCAGTCTGTCAGTCTGTCAGTCTGTCAGTCTGTCAGTCTGTCGTCTGTCAGTCTGTTAGTCTGTTAGTCTGTCAGTCTGTCTGTATGTCAGTCTGTCAGTATGTCAGTCTGTCAGTCTGTCAGTCTGTCAGTCTGTCAGTCTGTCAGTCTGTCAGTCTGTCAGTCTGTCAGTCTGTCAGTCTGTCAGTCTGTCAGTCTGTCAGTCTGTCAGTCTGTCAGTCTGTCAGTCTGTCAGTCTGTCAGTCTGTCAGTCTGTCAGTCTGTCAGTCTGTCAGTCTGTCAGTCTGTCAGTCTGTCAGTCTGTCAGTCTGTCAGTCTGTCAGTCTGTCAGTCTGTCAGTCTGTCAGTCTGTCAGTCTGTCAGTCTGTCAGTCTGTCAGTCTGTCAGTCTGTCAGTCTGTCAGTCTGTCAGTCTGTCAGTCTGTCAGTCTGTCAGTCTGTCAGTCTGTCAGTCTGTCTGTCTGTCAGTCTGTCAGTCTGTCAGTCTGTCAGACTGTCCGTCTGTCAGTCTGTCAGTCTGTCAGTCTGTCAGTCTGTCAGTCTGTCAGTCTGTCAGTCTGTCAGTCTGTCAGTCTGTCAGTATGTCAGTCTGTCAGTCTGTCAGTCTGTCAGTCTGTCAGTCTGTCATTCTGTCAGTCTGTCAGTCTGTCAGTCTGTCAGTCTGTCAGTCTGTCAATCTGTCAGTCTGTCAGTCTGTCAGTCTGTCAGTCTGTCAGTCTGTCAGTCTGTCAGTCTGTCAGTCTGTCAGTCTGTCAGTCTGTCAGTCTGTCAGTCTGTCAGTCTGTCAGTCTGTCAGTCTGTCAGTCTGTCAGTCTGTCAGTCTGTCAGTCTGTCAGTCTGTCAGTCTGTCAGTCTGTCAGTCTGTCAGTCTGTCAGTCTGTCAGTCTGTCAGTCTGTCAGTCTGTCAGTCTGTCAGTCTGTCAGTCTGTCAGTCTGACAGACTGACAGACTGACAGACTGACAGACTGACAGACTGACAGACTGACAGACTGACAGACTGACAGACTGACAGACTGACAGACTGACAGACTGACAGACTGACAGACTGACAGACTGACAGACTGACAGACTGACAGACTGACAGACTGACAGACTGACAGACTGACAGACTGACAGACTGACAGACTGACAGACTGACAGACTGACAGACTGACAGACTGACAGACTGACAGACTGACAGACTGACAGACTGACAGACTGACAGACTGACAGACTGAAAGACTGACAGACTGACAGACTGACAGACTGACAGACTGACAGACTGACAGACTGACAGACTGACAGACTGACAGACTGACAGACTGACAGACTGACAGACTGACAGACTGACAGACTGACAGACTGACAGACTGACAGACTGACAGACTGACAGACTGACAGACTGACAGACTGACAGACTGACAGACTGACAGACTGACAGACTGACAGACTGACAGACTGACAGACTGACAGACTGACATACTGACATACTGACAGACTGACATACTGACAGACTGACAGACTAACAGACTGACAGACTGACAGACTGACAGACTGACAGACTGACAGACTGACAGACTGACTGACTGACAGACTGACAGACTGACAGACTGACAGACTGACAGACTGACAGACTGACAGACTGACAGACTGACAGACTGACAGACTGACAGACTGACAGACTGACAGACTGACAGACTGACAGACTGACAGGACTGACAGACTGACAGACTGACAGACTGACAGACTGACAGACTGACAGACTGACAGACTGACAGACTGACAGACTGACAGACTGACAGACTGACAGACTGACAGACTGACAGACTGACAGACTGACAGACTGACAGACTGACAGACTGACAGACTGACAGACTGACAGACTGACAGACTGACAGACTGACAGACTGACAGACTGACAGACTGACAGACTGACAGACTGACAGACTGACAGACTGACAGACTGACAGACTGACAGACTGACAGACTGACAGACTGACAGACTGACAGACTGACAGACTGACAGACTGACAGACTGACAGACTGACAGACTGACAGACTGACAGACTGACAGACTGACAGACTGACAGACTGACAGACTGACAGACTGACAGACTGACAGACTGACAGACTGACAGACTGACAGACTGACAGACTGACAGACTGACAGACTGACAGACTGACAGACTGACAGACTGACAGACTGACAGACTGACAGACTGACAGACTGACAGACTGACAGACTGACAGACTGACAGACTGACAGACAGACTGACAGACTGACAGACTGACAGACTGACAGACTGACAGACTGACAGACTGACAGACTGACAACTGACAGACTGACAGACTGACAGACTGACAGACTGACAGACTGACAGACTGACAGACTGACAGACTGACAGACTGACAGACTGACAGACTGACAGACTGACAGACTGACAGACTGACAGACTGACAGACTGACAGACACTGACAGACTGACAGACTGACAGACTGACAGACTGACAGACTGACAGACTGACAGACTGACAGACTGACAGACTGACAGACTGACAGACTGACAGACTGACAGACTGACAGACTGACAGACTGACAGACTGACAGACTGACAGACTGACAGACTGACAGACTGACAGACTGACAGACTGACAGACTGACAGACTGACAGACTGACAGACTGACAGACTGACAGACTGACAGACTGACAGACTGACAGACTGACAGACTGACAGACTGACAGACTGACAGACTGACAGACTGACAGACTGACAGACTGACAGACTGACAGACTGACAGACTGACAGACTGACAGACTGACAGACTGACAGACTGACAGACTGACAGACTGACAGACTGACAGACTGACAGACTGACAGACTGACAGACTGACAGACTGACAGACTGACAGACTGACAGACTGACAGACTGACAGACTGACAGACTGACAGACTGACAGACTGACAGACTGACAGACTGACAGACTGACAGACTGACAGACTGACAGACTGACAGACTGACAGACTGACAGACTGACAGACTGACAGACTGACAGACTGACAGACTGACAGACTGACAGACTGACAGACTGACAGACTGACAGACTGACAGACTGACAGACTGACAGACTGACAGACTGACAGACTGACAGACTGACAGACTGACAGACTGACAGACTGACAGACTGACAGACTGACAGACTGACAGACTGACAGACTGACAGACTGACAGACTGACAGACTGACAGACTGACAGACTGACAGACTGACAGACTGACAGACTGACAGACTGACAGACTGACAGACTGACAGACTGACAGACTGACAGACTGACAGACTGACAGACTGACAGACTGACAGACTGACAGACTGACAGACTGACAGACTGACAGACTGACAGACTGACAGACTGACAGACTGACAGACTGACAGACTGACAGACTGACAGACTGACAGACTGACAGACTGACAGACTGACAGACTGACAGACTGACAGACTGACAGACTGACAGACTGACAGACTGACAGACTGACAGACTGACAGACTGACAGACTGACAGACTGACAGACTGACAGACTGACAGACTGACAGACTGACAGACTGACAGACTGACAGACTGACAGACTGACAGACTGACAGACTGACAGACTGACAGACTGACAGACTGACAGACTGACAGACTGACAGACTGACAGACTGACAGACTGACAGACTGACAGACTGACAGACTGACAGACTGACAGACTGACAGACTGACAGACTGACAGACTGACAGACTGACAGACTGACAGACTGACAGACTGACAGACTGACAGACTGACAGACTGACAGACTGACAGACTGACAGACTGACAGACTGACAGACTGACAGACTGACAGACTGACAGACTGACAGACTGACAGACTGACAGACTGACAGACTGACAGACTGACAGACTGACAGACTGACAGACTGACAGACTGACAGACTGACAGACTGACAGACTGACAGACTGACAGACTGACAGACTGACAGACTGACAGACTGACAGACTGACAGACTGACAGACTGACAGACTGACAGACTGACAGACTGACAGACTGACAGACTGACAGACTGACAGACTGACAGACTGACAGACTGACAGACTGACAGACTGACAGACTGACAGACTGACAGACTGACAGACTGACAGACTGACAGACTGACAGACTGACAGACTGACAGACTGACAGACTGACAGACTGACAGACTGACAGACTGACAGACTGACAGACTGACTGACAGACTGACAGACTGACAGACTGACAGACTACAGACTGACAGACTGACAGACTGACAGACTGACAGACTGACAGACTGACAGACTGACAGACTGACAGACTGACAGACTGACAGACTGACAGACTGACAGACTGACAGACTGACAGACTGACAGACTGACAGACTGACAGACTGACAGACTGACAGACTGACAGACTGACAGACTGACAGACTGACAGACTGACAGACTGACAGACTGACAGACTGACAGACTGACAGACTGACAGACTGACAGACTGACAGACTGACAGACTGACAGACTGACAGACTGACAGACTGACAGACTGACAGACTGACAGACTGACAGACTGACAGACTGACAGACTGACAGACTGACAGACTGACAGACTGACAGACTGACAGACTGACAGACTGACAGACTGACAGACTGACAGACTGACAGACTGACAGACTGACAGACTGACAGACTGACAGACTGACAGACTGACAGACTGACAGACTGACAGACTGACAGACTGACAGACTGACAGACTGACAGACTGACAGACTGACAGACTGACAGACTGACAGACTGACAGACTGACAGACTGACAGACTGACAGACTGACAGACTGACAGACTGACAGACTGACAGACTGACAGACTGACAGACTGACAGACTGACAGACTGACAGACTGACAGACTGACAGACTGACAGACTGACAGACTGACAGACTGACAGACTGACAGACTGACAGACTGACAGACTGACAGACTGACAGACTGACAGACTGACAGACTGACAGACTGACAGACTGACAGACTGACAGACTGACAGACTGACAGACTGACAGACTGACAGACTGACAGACTGACAGACTGACAGACTGACAGACTGACAGACTGACAGACTGACAGACTGACAGACTGACAGACTGACAGACTGACAGACTGACAGACTGACAGACTGACAGACTGACAGACTGACAGACTGACAGACTGACAGACTGACAGACTGACAGACTGACAGACTGACAGACTGACAGACTGACAGACTGACAGACTGACAGACTGACAGACTGACAGACTGACAGACTGACAGACTGACAGACTGACAGACTGACAGACTGACAGACTGACAGACTGACAGACTGACAGACTGACAGACTGACAGACTGACAGACTGACAGACTGACAGACTGACAGACTGACAGACTGACAGACTGACAGACTGACAGACTGACAGACTGACAGACTGACAGACTGACAGACTGACAGACTGACAGACTGACAGACTGACAGACTGACAGACTGACAGACTGACAGACTGACAGACTGACAGACTGACAGACTGACAGACTGACAGACTGACAGACTGACAGACTGACAGACTGACAGACTGACAGACTGACAGACTGACAGACTGACAGACTGACAGACTGACAGACTGACAGACTGACAGACTGACAGACTGACAGACTGACAGACTGACAGACTGACAGACTGACAGACTGACAGACTGACAGACTGACAGACTGACAGACTGACAGACTGACAGACTGACAGACTGACAGACTGACAGACTGACAGACTGACAGACTGACAGACTGACAGACTGACAGACTGACAGACTGACAGACTGACAGACTGACAGACTGACAGACTGACAGACTGACAGACTGACAGACTGACAGACTGACAGACTGACAGACTGACAGACTGACAGACTGACAGACTGACAGACTGACAGACTGACAGACTGACAGACTGACAGACTGACAGACTGACAGACTGACAGACTGACAGACTGACAGACTGACAGACTGACAGACTGACAGACTGACAGACTGACAGACTGACAGACTGACAGACTGACAGACTGACAGACTGACAGACTGACAGACTGACAGACTGACAGACTGACAGACTGACAGACTGACAGACTGACAGACTGACAGACTGACAGACTGACAGACTGACAGACTGACAGACTGACAGACTGACAGACTGACAGACTGACAGACTGACAGACTGACAGACTGACAGACTGACAGACTGACAGACTGACAGACTGACAGACTGACAGACTGACAGACTGACAGACTGACAGACTGACAGACTGACAGACTGACAGACTGACAGACTGACAGACTGACAGACTGACAGACTGACAGACTGACAGACTGACAGACTGACAGACTGACAGACTGACAGACTGACAGACTGACAGACTGACAGACTGACAGACTGACAGACTGACAGACTGACAGACTGACAGACTGACAGACTGACAGACTGACAGACTGACAGACTGACAGACTGACAGACTGACAGACTGACAGACTGACAGACTGACAGACTGACAGACTGACAGACTGACAGACTGACAGACTGACAGACTGACAGACTGACAGACTGACAGACTGACAGACTGACAGACTGACAGACTGACAGACTGACAGACTGACAGACTGACAGACTGACAGACTGACAGACTGACAGACTGACAGACTGACAGACTGACAGACTGACAGACTGACAGACTGACAGACTGACAGACTGACAGACTGACAGACTGACAGACTGACAGACTGACAGACTGACAGACTGACAGACTGACAGACTGACAGACTGACAGACTGACAGACTGACAGACTGACAGACTGACAGACTGACAGACTGACAGACTGACAGACTGACAGACTGACAGACTGACAGACTGACAGACTGACAGACTGACAGACTGACAGACTGACAGACTGACAGACTGACAGACTGACAGACTGACAGACTGACAGACTGACAGACTGACAGACTGACAGACTGACAGACTGACAGACTGACAGACTGACAGACTGACAGACTGACAGACTGACAGACTGACAGACTGACAGACTGACAGACTGACAGACTGACAGACTGACAGACTGACAGACTGACAGACTGACAGACTGACAGACTGACAGACTGACAGACTGACAGACTGACAGACTGACAGACTGACAGACTGACAGACTGACAGACTGACAGACTGACAGACTGACAGACTGACAGACTGACAGACTGACAGACTGACAGACTGACAGACTGACAGACTGACAGACTGACAGACTGACAGACTGACAGACTGACAGACTGACAGACTGACAGACTGACAGACTGACAGACTGACAGACTGACAGACTGACAGACTGACAGACTGACAGACTGACAGACTGACAGACTGACAGACTGACAGACTGACAGACTGACAGACTGACAGACTGACAGACTGACAGACTGACAGACTGACAGACTGACAGACTGACAGACTGACAGACTGACAGACTGACAGACTGACAGACTGACAGACTGACAGACTGACAGACTGACAGACTGACAGACTGACAGACTGACAGACTGACAGACTGACAGACTGACAGACTGACAGACTGACAGACTGACAGACTGACAGACTGACAGACTGACAGACTGACAGACTGACAGACTGACAGACTGACAGACTGACAGACTGACAGACTGACAGACTGACAGACTGACAGACTGACAGACTGACAGACTGACAGACTGACAGACTGACAGACTGACAGACTGACAGACTGACAGACTGACAGACTGACAGACTGACAGACTGACAGACTGACAGACTGACAGACTGACAGACTGACAGACTGACAGACTGACAGACTGACAGACTGACAGACTGACAGACTGACAGACTGACAGACTGACAGACTGACAGACTGACAGACTGACAGACTGACAGACTGACAGACTGACAGACTGACAGACTGACAGACTGACAGACTGACAGACTGACAGACTGACAGACTGACAGACTGACAGACTGACAGACTGACAGACTGACAGACTGACAGACTGACAGACTGACAGACTGACAGACTGACAGACTGACAGACTGACAGACTGACAGACTGACAGACTGACAGACTGACAGACTGACAGACTGACAGACTGACAGACTGACAGACTGACAGACTGACAGACTGACAGACTGACAGACTGACAGACTGACAGACTGACAGACTGACAGACTGACAGACTGACAGACTGACAGACTGACAGACTGACAGACTGACAGACTGACAGACTGACAGACTGACAGACTGACAGACTGACAGACTGACAGACTGACAGACTGACAGACTGACAGACTGACAGACTGACAGACTGACAGACTGACAGACTGACAGACTGACAGACTGACAGACTGACAGACTGACAGACTGACAGACTGACAGACTGACAGACTGACAGACTGACAGACTGACAGACTGACAGACTGACAGACTGACAGACTGACAGACTGACAGACTGACAGACTGACAGACTGACAGACTGACAGACTGACAGACTGACAGACTGACAGACTGACAGACTGACAGACTGACAGACTGACAGACTGACAGACTGACAGACTGACAGACTGACAGACTGACAGACTGACAGACTGACAGACTGACAGACTGACAGACTGACAGACTGACAGACTGACAGACTGACAGACTGACAGACTGACAGACTGACAGACTGACAGACTGACAGACTGACAGACTGACAGACTGACAGACTGACAGACTGACAGACTGACAGACTGACAGACTGACAGACTGACAGACTGACAGACTGACAGACTGACAGACTGACAGACTGACAGACTGACAGACTGACAGACTGACAGACTGACAGACTGACAGACTGACAGACTGACAGACTGACAGACTGACAGACTGACAGACTGACAGACTGACAGACTGACAGACTGACAGACTGACAGACTGACAGACTGACAGACTGACAGACTGACAGACTGACAGACTGACAGACTGACAGACTGACAGACTGACAGACTGACAGACTGACAGACTGACAGACTGACAGACTGACAGACTGACAGACTGACAGACTGACAGACTGACAGACTGACAGACTGACAGACTGACAGACTGACAGACTGACAGACTGACAGACTGACAGACTGACAGACTGACAGACTGACAGACTGACAGACTGACAGACTGACAGACTGACAGACTGACAGACTGACAGACTGACAGACTGACAGACTGACAGACTGACAGACTGACAGACTGACAGACTGACAGACTGACAGACTGACAGACTGACAGACTGACAGACTGACAGACTGACAGACTGACAGACTGACAGACTGACAGACTGACAGACTGACAGACTGACAGACTGACAGACTGACAGACTGACAGACTGACAGACTGACAGACTGACAGACTGACAGACTGACAGACTGACAGACTGACAGACTGACAGACTGACAGACTGACAGACTGACAGACTGACAGACTGACAGACTGACAGACTGACAGACTGACAGACTGACAGACTGACAGACTGACAGACTGACAGACTGACAGACTGACAGACTGACAGACTGACAGACTGACAGACTGACAGACTGACAGACTGACAGACTGACAGACTGACAGACTGACAGACTGACAGACTGACAGACTGACAGACTGACAGACTGACAGACTGACAGACTGACAGACTGACAGACTGACAGACTGACAGACTGACAGACTGACAGACTGACAGACTGACAGACTGACAGACTGACAGACTGACAGACTGACAGACTGACAGACTGACAGACTGACAGACTGACAGACTGACAGACTGACAGACTGACAGACTGACAGACTGACAGACTGACAGACTGACAGACTGACAGACTGACAGACTGACAGACTGACAGACTGACAGACTGACAGACTGACAGACTGACAGACTGACAGACTGACAGACTGACAGACTGACAGACTGACAGACTGACAGACTGACAGACTGACAGACTGACAGACTGACAGACAGACAGACACTGACAGACTGACAGACTGACAGACTGACAGACTGACAGACTGACAGACTGACAGACTGACAGACTGACAGACTGACAGACTGACAGACTGACAGACTGACAGACTGACAGACTGACAGACTGACAGACTGACAGACTGACAGACTGACAGACTGACAGACTGACAGACTGACAGACTGACAGACTGACAGACTGACAGACTGACAGAC
>CAJVCO010000401.1:0-20274 GCA_910595825.1 Philhelius pedissequus | reverse complement strand
ATTTTTCGCTGTTCCGTGCTTTGATAACCTTTTTTTCTTTCTGTCAGCTCATAATATCTTAATTCATTCGAAATCGGTCAAAGAACAACGAAATTAACATGAAACTTCATCAAATAACAACAAAGTAGACATTTTTCGCTGTTCCGTGCTTTGATAATCTTTTTTTCTTTCTGTCAGCTCATAATATCTTAATTCATTCGAAATCGGTCAAAGAACAACGAAATTAACATGAAACTTCATCAAATAACAACAAAGTAGACATTTTTCGCTGTTCCGTGCTTTGATAACCTTTTTTTCTTTCTGTCAGCTCATAATATCTTAATTCATTCGAAATCGGTCAAAGAACAACGAAATTTACATGGAACTTCATCAAATAACAACAAAGTAGACATTTTTCGCTGTTCCGTGTTTCGATAACCGTTTTTCTTTCTGTGTCAGCTTCAAAATATCTTAATTCATTCGAATTCGTTGAAAGAACAACGAAATTAACGTGCAATTTCATCAAATAACAACAAAGTAGACATTTTTCGCTGTTCCGTGCTTTGATAACCTTTTTTCCTTTCTGTCAGCTCATAATATCTTAATTCATTCGAAATCGGTCAAAGAACAACGAAATTTACATGGAACTTCATGAAATAACAACAAAGTAGACATTTTTCGCTGTTCCGTGTTTCGATAACCGTTTTTTCTTTCTGTGTCAGCTTCAAAATATCTTAATTCATTCGAATTCGTTCAAAGAACAACGAAATTAACGTGGAATTTCATCAAATAACAACAAAGTAGACATTTTTCGCTGTTCCGTGCTTTGATAACCTTTTTTTCTTTCTGTCAGCTCATAATATCTTAATTCATTCGAAATCGGTCAAAGAACAACGAAATTTACATGGAACTTCATGAATTAACAACAAAGTAGACATTTTTCGCTGTTCCGTGTTTCGATAACCGTTTTTCTTTCTGTGTCAGCTTCAAAATATCTTAATTCATTCGAATTCGTTCAAAGAACAACGAAATTAACGTGGAATTTCATCAAATAACAACAAAGTAGACATTTTTCGCTGTTCCGTGCTTTGATAACCTTTTTTTCTTTCTGTCAGCTCATAATATCTTAATTCATTCGAAATCGGTCAAAGAACAACGAAATTAACATGAAACTTCATCAAATAACAACAAAGTAGACATTTTTCGCTGTTCCGTGCTTTGATAACCTTTTTTCCTTTCTGTCAGCTCATAATATCTTAATTCATTCGAAATCGGTCAAAGAACAACGAAATTTACATGGAACTTCATGAAATAACAACAAAGTAGACATTTTTCGCTGTTCCGTGTTTCGATAACCGTTTTTCTTTCTGTGTCAGCTTCAAAATATCTTAATTCATTCGAATGCGTTGAAAGAACAACGAAATTAACGTGGAATTTCATCAAATAACAACAAAGTAGACATTTTTCGCTGTTCCGTGCTTTGATAACCTTTTTTCCTTTCTGTCAGCTCATAATATCTTAACTCATTCGAAATCGGTCAAAGAACAACGAAATTTACATGGAACTTCATGAAATAACAACAAAGTAGACATTTTTCGCTGTTCCGTGCTTTGATAACCTTTTTTCCTTTCTGTCAGCTCATAGTATCTTAATTCATTCGAAATCGGTCAAAGAACAACGAAATTAACATGAAACTTCATCAAATAACAACAAAGTAGACATTTTTCGCTGTTCCGTGCTTTGATAACCTTTTTTCCTTTCTGTCAGCTCATAATATCTTAATTCATTCGAAATCGGTCAAAGAACAACGAAATTAACATGAAACTTCATCAAATAACAACAAAGTAGACATTTTTCGCTGTTCCGTGCTTTGATAATCTTTTTTTCTTTCTGTCAGCTCATAATATCCTATTTCATTCGAAATCGGTCAAAGAACAACGAAATTTACATGGAACTTCTTTCTGTCAGCTCATAATATCTTAATTCATTCGAAATCGGTCAAAGAACAACGAAATTTACATGGAACTTCATGAAATAACAACAAAGTTGACATTTTTCGCTGTTCCGTGCTTTGATAACCTTTTTTCCTTTCTGTCAGCTCATAATATCTTAATTCATTCGAAATCGGTCAAAGAACAACGAAATTTACATGGAACTTCATGAAATAACAACAAAGTAGACATTTTTCGCTGTTCCGTGTTTCGATAACCGTTTTTCTTTCTGTGTCAGCTTCAAAATATCTTAATTCATTCGAATTCGTTGAAAGAACAACGAAATTAACGTGGAATTTCATCAAATAACAACAAAGTAGACATTTTTCGCTGTTCCGTGCTTTGATAACCTTTTTTCCTTTCTGTCAGCTCATAATATCTTAATTCATTCGAAATCGGTCAAAGAACAACGAAATTAACATGAAACTTCATCAAATAACAACAAAGTAGACATTTTTCGCTGTTCCGTGCTTTGATAACCTTTTTTCCTTTCTGTCAGCTCATAATATCTTAATTCATTCGAAATCGGTCAAAGAACAACGAAATTAACATGAAACTTCATCAAATAACAACAAAGTAGACATTTTTCGCTGTTCCGTGCTTTGATAACCTTTTTTTCTTTCTGTCAGCTCATAATATCTTAATTCATTCGAAATCGGTCAAAGAACAACGAAATTAACATGAAACTTCATCAAATAACAACAAAGTAGACATTTTTCGCTGTTCCGTGCTTTGATAATCTTTTTTTCTTTCTGTCAGCTCATAATATCTTAATTCATTCGAAATCGGTCAAAGAACAACGAAATTAACATGAAACTTCATCAAATAACAACAAAGTAGACATTTTTCGCTGTTCCGTGCTTTGATAACCTTTTTTTCTTTCTGTCAGCTCATAATATCTTAATTCATTCGAAATCGGTCAAAGAACAACGAAATTTACATGGAACTTCATTAAATAACAACAAAGTAGACATTTTTCGCTGTTCCGTGTTTCGATAACCGTTTTTCTTTCTGTGTCAGCTTCAAAATATCTTAATTCATTCGAATTCGTTGAAAGAACAACGAAATTAACGTGGAATTTCATCAAATAACAACAAAGTAGACATTTTTCGCTGTTCCGTGCTTTGATAACCTTTTTTCCTTTCTGTCAGCTCATAATATCTTAATTCATTCGAAATCGGTCAAAGAACAACGAAATTAACATGAAACTTCATCAAATAACAACAAAGTAGACATTTTTCGCTGTTCCGTGCTTTGATAACCTTTTTTTCTTTCTGTCAGCTCATAATATCTTAATTCATTCGAAATCGGTCAAAGAACAACGAAATTTACATGGAACTTCATGAAATAACAACAAAGTAGACATTTTTCGCTGTTCCGTGTTTCGATAACCTTTTTTTCTTTCTGTCAGCTCATAATATCTTAATTCATTCGAAATCGGCCAAAGAACAACGAAATTAACATGAAACTTCATCAAATAACAACAAAGTAGACATTTTTCACTGTTCCGTGCTTTGATAACCTTTTTTTCTTTCTGTCAGCTCATAATATCTTAATTCATTCGAAATCGGTCAAAGAACAACGAAATTTACATGGAACTTCATGAAATAACACAAAGTAGACATTTTTCGCTGTTCCGTGTTTAAAAAACCGTTTTTCTTTCTGTGTCAGCTTCAAAATATCTTAATTCATTCGAATTCGTTCAAAGAACAACGAAATTAACGTGGAATTTCATCAAATAACAACAAAGTAGACATTTTTCGCTGTTCCGTGCTTTGATAACCTTTTTTTCTTTCTGTCAGCTCATAATATCTTAATTCATTAGAAATCGGTCAAAGAGCAACGAAATTTACATGGAACTTCATGAAATAACAACAAAGTAGACATTTTTCGCTGTTCCGTGTTTCGATAACCGTTTTTCTTTCTGTGTCAGCTTCAAAATATCTTAATTCATTCGAATTCGTTCAAAGAACAACGAAATTAACGTGGAATTTCATCAAATAACAACAAAGTAGACATTTTTCGCTGTTCCGTGCTTTGATAACCTTTTTTTCTTTCTGTCAGCTCATAATATCTTAATTCATTAGAAATCGGTCAAAGAGCAACGAAATTTACATGGAACTTCATGAAATAACAACAAAGTAGACATTTTTCGCTGTTCCGTGTTTCGATAACCGTTTTTCTTTCTGTGTCAGCTTCAAAATATCTTAATTCATTCGAATTCGTTCAAAGAACAACGAAATTAACGTGGAATTTCATCAAATAACAACAAAGTAGACATTTTTCGCTGTTCCGTGCTTTGATAATCTTTTTTTCTTTCTGTCAGCTCATAATATCCTATTTCATTCGAAATCGGTCAAAGAACAACGAAATTTACATGGAACTTCTTTCTGTCAGCTCATAATATCTTAATTCATTCGAAATCGGTCAAAGAACAACGAAATTTACATGGAACTTCATGAAATAACAACAAAGTAGACATTTTTCGCTGTTCCGTGCTTTGATAACCTTTTTTCCTTTCGGTCAGCTCATAATATCTTAATTCATTCGAAATCGGTCAAAGAACAACGAAATTTACATGGAACTTCATGAAATAACAACAAAGTAGACATTTTTCGCTGTTCCGTGTTTCGATAACCGTTTTTCTTTCTGTGTCAGCTTCAAAATATCTTAATTCATTCGAATTCGTTGAAAGAACAACGAAATTAACGTGGAATTTCATCAAATAACAACAAAGTAGACATTTTTCGCTGTTCCGTGCTTTGATAACCTTTTTTCCTTTCTGTCAGCTCATAATATCTTAATTCATTCGAAATCGGTCAAAGAACAACGAAATTAACATGAAACTTCATCAAATAACAACAAAGTAGACATTTTTCGCTGTTCCGTGTTTCGATAACCGTTTTTCTTTCTGTGTCAGCTTCAAAATATCTTAATTCATTCGAATTCGTTGAAAGAACAACGAAATTAACGTGGAATTTCATCAAATAACAACAAAGAAGACATTTTTCGCTGTTCCGTGCTTTGATAACCTTTTTTCCTTTCTGTCAGCTCATAATATCTTAATTCATTCGAAATCGGTAAAAGAACAACGAAATTAACATGAAACTTCATCAAATAACAACAAAGTAGACATTTTTCGCTGTTCCGTGCTTTGATAACCTTTTTTTCTTTCTGTCAGCTCACAATATCTTAATTCATTCGAAATCGGTCAAAGAACAACGAAATTTACATGGAACTTCATGAAATAACAACAAAGTAGACATTTTTCGCTGTTCCGTGTTTCGATAACCGTTTTTCTTTCTGTGTCAGCTTCAAAATATCTTAATTCATTCGAATTCGTTCAAAGAACAACGAAATTAACGTGGAATTTCATCAAATAACAACAAAGTAGACATTTTTCGCTGTTCCGTGCTTTGATAACCTTTTTTTCTTTCTGTCAGCTCATAATATCTTAATTCATTCGAAATCGGTCAAAGAACAACGAAATTAACATGAAACTTCATCAAATAACAACAAAGTAGACATTTTTCGCTGTTCCGTGCTTTGATAACCTTTTTTCCTTTCTGTCAGCTCATAATATCTTAATTCATTCGAAATCGGTCAAAGAACAACGAAATTAACATGAAACTTCATCAAATAACAACAAAGTAGACATTTTTCGCTGTTCCGTGCTTTGATAACCTTTTTTTCTTTCTGTCAGCTCATAATATCTTAATTCATTCGAAATCGGTCAAAGAACAACGAAATTTACATGGAACTTCATGAAATAACAACAAAGTAGACATTTTTCGCTGTTCCGTGTTTCGATAACAGTTTTTCTTTCTGTGTCAGCTTCAAAATATCTTAATTCATTCGAATTCGTTGAAAGAACAACGAAATTAACGTGGAATTTCATCAAATAACAACAAAGTAGACATTTTCGCTGTTCCGTGCTTTGATAACCTTTTTTCCTTTCTGTCAGCTCATAATATCTTAATTCATTCGAAATCGGTCAAAGAACAACGAAATTTACATGGAACTTCATGAAATAACAACAAAGTAGACATTTTTCGCTGTTCCGTGTTTCGATAACCGTTTTTCTTTCTGTGTCAGCTTCAAAATATCTTAATTCATTCGAATTCGTTCAAAGAACAACGAAATTAACGTGGAATTTCACCAAATAACAACAAAGTAGACATTTTTCGCTGTTCCGTGCTTTGATAACCTTTTTTTCTTTCTGTCAGCTCAGAATATCTTAATTCATTCGAAATCGGTCAAATAACAACGAAATTTACATGGAACTTCATCAAATAACAACAAAGTAGACATTTTTCGCTGTTCCGTGTTTCGATAACAGTTTTTCTTTCTGTGTCAGCTTCAAAATATCTTAATTCATTCGAATTCGTTGAAAGAACAACGAAATTAACGTGGAATTTCATCAAATAACAACAAAGTAGACATTTTTCGCTGTTCCGTGCTTTGATAACCTTTTTTCCTTTCTGTCAGCTCATAATATCTTAATTCATTCGAAATCGGTCAAAGAACAACGAAATTTACATGGAACTTCATGAAATAACAACAAAGTAGACATTTTTCGCTGTTCCGTGTTTCGATAACCGTTTTTCTTTCTGTGTCAGCTTCAAAATATCTTAATTCATTCGAATTCGTTCAAAGAACAACGAAATTAACATGAAACTTCATCAAATAACAACAAAGTAGACATTTTTCGCTGTTCCGTGCTTTGATAACCTTTTTTTCTTTCTGTCAGCTCATAATATCTTAATTCATTCGAAATCGGTCAAAGAACAACGAAATTAACATGAAACTTCATCAAATAACAACAAAGTAGACATTTTTCGCTGTTCCGTGCTTTGATAACCTTTTTTTCTTTCTGTCAGCTCATAATATTTTAATTCATTCGAAATCGGTCAAAGAAGAACGAAATTAACATGAAACTTCATCAAATAACAACAAAGTAGACATTTTTCGCTGTTCCGTGCTTTGATAATCTTTTTTTCTTTCTGTCAGCTCATAATATATTAATTCATTCGAAATCGGTCAAAGAACAACGAAATTAACATGAAACTTCATCAAATAACAACAAAGTAGACATTTTTCGCTGTTCCGTGCTTTGATAACCTTTTTTTCTTTCTGTCAGCTCATAATATCTTAATTCATTCGAAATCGGTCAAAGAACAACGAAATTAACATGAAACTTCATCAAATAACAACAAAGTAGACATTTTTCGCTGTTCCGTGCTTTGATAACCTTTTTTCCTTTCTGTCAGCTCATAATATCTTAATTCATTCGAAATCGGTCAAAGAACAACGAAATTAACATGAAACTTCATCAAATAACAACAAAGTAGACATTTTTCGCTGTTCCGTGCTTTGATAACCTTTTTTTCTTTCTGTCAGCTCATAATATCTTAATTCATTCGAAATCGGTCAAAGAACAACGAAATTTACATGGAACTTCATGAAATAACAACAAAGTAGACATTTTTCGCTGTTCCGTGTTTCGATAACAGTTTTTCTTTCTGTGTCAGATTCAAAATATCTTAATTCATTCGAATTCGTTGAAAGAACAACGAAATTAACGTGGAATTTCATCAAATAACAACAAAGTAGACATTTTTCGCTGTTCCGTGCTTTGATAACCTTTTTTCCTTTCTGTCAGCTCATAATATCTTAATTCATTCGAAATCGGTCAAAGAACAACGAAATTTACATGGAACTTCATGAAATAACAACAAAGTAGACATTTTTCGCTGTTCCGTGTTTCGATAACCGTTTTTCTTTCTGTGTCAGCTTCAAAATATCTTAATTCATTCGAATTCGTTCAAAGAACAACGAAATTAACGTGGAATTTCATCAAATAACAACAAAGTAGACATTTTTCGCTGTTCCGTGCTTTGATAACCTTTTTTTCTTTCTGTCAGCTCAGAATATCTTAATTCATTCGAAATCGGTCAAATAACAACGAAATTTACATGGAACTTCATCAAATAACAACAAAGTAGACATTTTTCGCTGTTCCGTGTTTCGATAACAGTTTTTCTTTCTGTGTCAGATTCAAAATATCTTAATTCATTCGAATTCGTTGAAAGAACAACGAAATTAACGTGGAATTTCATCAAATAACAACAAAGTAGACATTTTTCGCTGTTCCGTGCTTTGATAACCTTTTTTTCTTTCTGTCAGCTCATAATATCTTAATTCATTCGAAATCGGTCAAAGAACAACGAAATTAACATGAAACTTCATCAAATAACAACAAAGTAGACATTTTTCGCTGTTCCGTGCTTTGATAACCTTTTTTTCTTTCTGTCAGCTCATAATATCTTAATTCATTCGAAATCGGTCAAAGAACAACGAAATTAACATGAAACTTCATCAAATAACAACAAAGTAGACATTTTTCGCTGTTCCGTGCTTTGATAACCTTTTTTCCTTTCTGTCAGCTCATAATATCTTAATTCATTCGAAATCGGTCAAAGAACAACGAAATTAACATGAAACTTCATCAAATAACAACAAAGTAGACATTTTTCGCTGTTCCGTGCTTTGATAACCTTTTTTTCTTTCTGTCAGCTCATAATATCTTAATTCATTCGAAATCGGTCAAAGAACAACGAAATTTACATGGAACTTCATGAAATAACAACAAAGTAGACATTTTTCGCTGTTCCGTGTTTCGATAACAGTTTTTCTTTCTGTGTCAGATTCAAAATATCTTAATTCATTCGAATTCGTTGAAAGAACAACGAAATTAACGTGGAATTTCATCAAATAACAACAAAGTAGACATTTTTCGCTGTTCCGTGCTTTGATAACCTTTTTTCCTTTCTGTCAGCTCATAATATCTTAATTCATTCGAAATCGGTCAAAGAACAACGAAATTTACATGGAACTTCATGAAATAACAACAAAGTAGACATTTTTCGCTGTTCCGTGTTTCGATAACCGTTTTTCTTTCTGTGTCAGCTTCAAAATATCTTAATTCATTCGAATTCGTTCAAAGAACAACGAAATTAACGTGGAATTTCATCAAATAACAACAAAGTAGACATTTTTCGCTGTTCCGTGCTTTGATAACCTTTTTTTCTTTCTGTCAGTCTTTCTGTCAGCTCAGAATATCTTAATTCATTCGAAATCGGTCAAATAACAACGAAATTTACATGGAACTTCATCAAATAACAACAAAGTAGACATTTTTCGCTGTTCCGTGTTTCGATAACAGTTTTTCTTTCTGTGTCAGCTTCAAAATATCTTAATTCATTCGAATTCGTTGAACGGAACAGCGAAATTAACGTGGAATTTCATCAAATAACAACAAAGTAGACATTTTTCGCTGTTCCGTGCTTTGATAACCTTTTTTCCTTTCTGTCAGCTCATAATATCTTAATTCATTCGAAATCGGTCAAAGAACAACGAAATTTACATGGAACTTCATGAAATAACAACAAAGTAGACATTTTTCGCTGTTCCGTGTTTCGATAACCGTTTTTCTTTCTGTGTCAGCTTCAAAATATCTTAATTCATTCGAATTCGTTCAAAGAACAACGAAATTAACGTGGAATTTCATCAAATAACAACAAAGTAGACATTTTTCGCTGTTCCGTGCTTTGATAACCTTTTTTTCTTTCTGTCAGCTCAGAATATCTTAATTCATTCGAAATCGGTCAAATAACAACGAAATTTACATGGAACTTCATCAAATAACAACAAAGTAGACATTTTTCGCTGTTCCGTGTTTCGATAACAGTTTTTCTTTCTGTGTCAGCTTCAAAATATCTTAATTCATTCGAATTCGTTGAAAGAACAACGAAATTAACGTGGAATTTCATCAAATAACAACAAAGTAGACATTTTTCGCTGTTCCGTGCTTTGATAACCTTTTTTCCTTTCTGTCAGCTCATAATATCTTAATTCATTCGAAATCGGTCAAAGAACAACGAAATTTACATGGAACTTCATGAAATAACAACAAAGTAGACATTTTTCGCTGTTCCGTGTTTCGATAACCGTTTTTCTTTCTGTGTCAGCTTCAAAATATCTTAATTCATTCGAATTCGTTCAAAGAACAACGAAATTAACATGAAACTTCATCAAATAACAACAAAGTAGACATTTTTCGCTGTTCCGTGCTTTGATAATCTTTTTTTCTTTCTGTCAGCTCATAATATCTTAATTCATTCGAAATCGGTCAAAGAACAACGAAATTAACATGAAACTTCATCAAATAACAACAAAGTAGACATTTTTCGCTGTTCCGTGTTTCGATAACAGTTTTTCTTTCTGTGTCAGCTTCAAAATATCTTAATTCATTCGAATTCGTTGAAAGAACAACGAAATTAACGTGGAATTTCATCAAATAACAACAAAGTAGACATTTTTCGCTGTTCCGTCCTTTGATAACCTTTTTTTCTTTCTGTCAGCTCATAATATCTTAATTCATTCGAAATCGGTCAAAGAACAACGAAATTAACATGAAACTTCATCAAATAACAACAAAGTAGACATTTTTTCGCTGTTCCGTGCTTTGATAACCTTTTTTTCTTTCTGTCAGCTCATAATATTTTAATTCATTCGAAATCGGTCAAAGAAGAACGAAATTAACATGAAACTTCATCAAATAACAACAAAGTAGACATTTTTCGCTGTTCCGTGCTTTGATAATCTTTTTTTCTTTCTGTCAGCTCATAATATATTAATTCATTCGAAATCGGTCAAAGAACAACGAAATTAACATGAAACTTCATCAAATAACAACAAAGTAGACATTTTTCGCTGTTCCGTGCTTTGATAACCTTTTTTTCTTTCTGTCAGCTCATAATATCTTAATTCATTCGAAATCGGTCAAAGAACAACGAAATTAACATGAAACTTCATCAAATAACAACAAAGTAGACATTTTTCGCTGTTCCGTGCTTTGATAACCTTTTTTCCTTTCTGTCAGCTCATAATATCTTAATTCATTCGAAATCGGTCAAAGAACAACGAAATTAACATGAAACTTCATCAAATAACAACAAAGTAGACATTTTTCACTGTTCCGTGCTTTGATAACCTTTTTTTCTTTCTGTCAGCTCATAATATCTTAATTCATTCGAAATCGGTCAAAGAACAACGAAATTTACATGGAACTTCATGAAATAACAACAAAGTAGACATTTTTCGCTGTTCCGTGTTTCGATAACAGTTTTTCTTTCTGTGTCAGATTCAAAATATCTTAATTCATTCGAATTCGTTGAAAGAACAACGAAATTAACGTGGAATTTCATCAAATAACAACAAAGTAGACATTTTTCGCTGTTCCGTGCTTTGATAACCTTTTTTCCTTTCTGTCAGCTCATAATATCTTAATTCATTCGAAATCGGTCAAAGAACAACGAAATTTACATGGAACTTCATGAAATAACAACAAAGTAGACATTTTTCGCTGTTCCGTGTTTCGATAACCGTTTTTCTTTCTGTGTCAGCTTCAAAATATCTTAATTCATTCGAATTCGTTCAAAGAACAACGAAATTAACGTGGAATTTCATCAAATAACAACAAAGTAGACATTTTTCGCTGTTCCGTGCTTTGATAACCTTTTTTTCTTTCTGTCAGCTCAGAATATATTAATTCATTCGAAATCGGTCAAATAACAACGAAATTTACATGGAACTTCATCAAATAACAACAAAGTAGACATTTTTCGCTGTTCCGTGTTTCGATAACAGTTTTTCTTTCTGTGTCAGCTTCAAAATATCTTAATTCATTCGAATTCGTTGAAAGAACAACGAAATTAACGTGGAATTTCATCAAATAACAACAAAGTAGACATTTTTCGCTGTTCCGTGCTTTGATAACCTTTTTTCCTTTCTGTCAGCTCATAATATCTTAATTCATTCGAAATCGGTCAAAGAACAACGAAATTTACATGGAACTTCATGAAATAACAACAAAGTAGACATTTTTCGCTGTTCCGTGTTTCGATAACCGTTTTTCTTTCTGTGTCAGCTTCAAAATATCTTAATTCATTCGAATTCGTTCAAAGAACAACGAAATTAACATGAAACTTCATCAAATAACAACAAAGTAGACATTTTTCGCTGTTCCGTGCTTTGATAATCTTTTTTTCTTTCTGTCAGCTCATAATATCTTAATTCATTCGAAATCGGTCAAAGAACAACGAAATTTACATGGAACTTCATGAAATAACAACAAAGTAGACATTTTTCGCTGTTCCGTGTTTCGATAACCGTTTTTCTTTCTGTGTCAGCTTCAAAATATCTTAATTCATTCGAATTCGTTGAAAGAACAACGAAATTAACGTGGAATTTCATCAAATAACAACAAAGTAGACATTTTTCGCTGTTCCGTGCTTTGATAACCTTTTTTTCTTTCTGTCAGCTCATAATATCTTAATTCATTCGAAATCGGTCAAAGAACAACGAAATTAACATGAAACTTCATCAAATAACAACAAAGTAGACATTTTTCGCTGTTCCGTGCTTTGATAACCTTTTTTTCTTTCTGTCAGCTCATAATATCTTAATTCATTCGAAATCGGTCAAAGAAGAACGAAATTAACATGAAACTTCATCAAATAACAACAAAGTAGACATTTTTCGCTGTTCCGTGCTTTGATAATCTTTTTTTCTTTCTGTCAGCTCATAATATCTTAATTCATTCGAAATCGGTCAAAGAACAACGAAATTAACATAAAACTTCATCAAATAACAACAAAGTAGACATTTTTCGCTGTTCCGTGCTTTGATAACCTTTTTTTCTTTCTGTCAGCTCATAATATCTTAATTTATTCGAAATCGGTCAAAGAACAACGAAATTTACATGGAACTTCATGAAATAACAACAAAGTAGACATTTTTCGCTGTTCCGTGTTTCGATAACCGTTTTTCTTTCTGTGTCAGCTTCAAAATATCTTAATTCATTCGAATTCGTTCAAAGAACAACGAAATTAACGTGGAATTTCATCAAATAACAACAAAGTAGACATTTTTCGCTGTTCCGTGCTTTGATAACCTTTTTTTCTTTCTGTCAGCTCATAATATCTTAATTCATTCGAAATCGGTCAAAGAACAACGCAATTTACATGGAACTTCATGAAATAACAACAAAGTAGACATTTTTCGCTGTTCCGTGTTTCGATAACCGTTTCTCTTTCTGTGTCAGCTTCAAAATATCTTAATTCATTCAATTTCGTTGAAAGAACAACGAAATTAACGTGGAATTTCATCAAATAACAACAAAGTAGACATTTTTCGCTGTTCCGTGCTTTGATAACCTTTTTTCCTTTCTGTCAGCTCATAATATCTTAATTCATTCGAAATCGGTCAAAGAACAACGAAATTAACATGAAACTTCATCAAATAACAACAAAGTAGACATTTTTCGCTGTTCCGTGCTTTGATAACCTTTTTTTCTTTCTGTCAGCTCATAATATCTTAATTCATTCGAAATCGGTCAATGAACAACGAAATTTACATGGAACTTCATGAAATAACAACAAAGTACACATTTTTCGCTGTTCCGTGTTTCGATAACCGTTTTTCTTTCTGTGTCAGCTTCAAAATATCTTAATTCATTCGAATTCGTTGAAAGAACAACGAAATTAACGTGGAATTTCATCAAATAACAACAAAGTAGACATTTTTCGCTTGTTCCGTGCTTTGATAACCTTTTCTTCTTTCTGTCAGCTCATAATATCTTAATTCATTCGAAATCGGTCAAAGAACAACGAAATTTACATGGAACTTCATCAAATAACAACAAAGTAGACATTTTTCGCTGTTCCGTGTTTCGATAACCGTTTTTCTTTCTGTGTCAGCTTCAAAATATCTTAATTCATTCGAATTCGTTCAAAGAACAACGAAATTAACGTGGATTTCATCAAATAACAACAAAGGTAGACATTTTTCGCTGTTCCGTGCTTTGATAACCTTTTTTCCTTTCTGTCAGCTCATAATATCTTAATTCATTCGAAATCGGTCAAAGAACAACGAAATTAACATGAAACTTCATCAATAACAACAAAGTAGACATTTTTCGCTGTTCCGTGCTTTTGATAATCTTTTTTTCTTTCTGTCAGCTCATAATATCTTAATTCATTCGAAATCGGCCAAAGAACAACGAAATTTACATGGAACTTCATCAAATAACAACAAAGTACACATTTTTCGCTGTTCCGTGCTTTGATAACCTTTTTTTCTTTCTGTCAGCTCATAATATCTTAATTCATTCGAAATCGGTCAAAGAAACAACGAAATTTACATGGAACTTCATGAAATAACAACAAAGTAGACATTTTTCGCTGTTCCGTGTTTCGATAACCGTTTTTCTTTCTGTGTCAGCTTCAAAATATCTTAATTCATTCGAATTCGTTGAAAGAACAACGAAATTAACGTGGAATTTCATCAAATAACAACAAAGTAGACATTTTTCGCTGTTCCGTGCTTTGATAACCTTTTTTCCTTTCTGTCAGCTCATAATATCTTAATTCATTCGAAATCGGTCAAAGAACAACGAAATTAACATGAAACTTCATCAAATACACAACAAAGTAGAACATTTTTCGCTTGTTCCGTGCTTTGATAACCTTTTTTTCTTTCTGTCAGCTCATAATATCTTAATTCATTCGAAATCGGTCAAAGAACAACGAAATTAACATGAAACTTCATCAAATAACAACTAAGTAGACATTTTTCGCTGTTCCGTGCTTTGATAACCTTTTTTCCTTTCTGTCAGCTCATAATATCTTAATCATTCGAAATCGGTCAAAGAACAACGAAATTAACATGAAACTTCATCAAATAACAACAAAGTAGACATTTTTCGCTGTTCCGTGCTTTGATAACCTTTTTTCCTTTCTGTCAGCTCATAATATCTTAATTCATTCGAAATCGGTCAAAGAACAACGAAATTTACATGGAACTTCATGAAATAACAACAAAGTAGACATTTTTCGCTTGTTCCGTGTTTCGATAACCGTTTTTCTTTCTGTGTCAGCTTCAAAATATCTTAATTCATTCGAATTCGTTCAAAGAACAACGAAATTAACGTGGAATTTCATCAAATAACAACAAAGTAGACATTTTTCGCTGTTCCGTGCTTTGATAACCTTTTTTTCTTTCTGTCAGCTCATAATATTCTTAATTCATTCGAAATCGGTCAAAGAACAACGAAATTTACATGGAACTTCATTAAATAACAACAAAGTAGACATTTTTCGCTGTTCCGTGTTTCGATAACCGTTTTCTCTTTCTGTGTCAGCTTCAAAATATCTTAATTCATTCGAATCGTTGAAAGAACAACGAAATTAACGTGGAATTTCATCAAATAACAACAAAGTAGACATTTTTCGCTGTTCCGTGCTTTGATAACCTTTTTTCCTTTCTGTCAGCTCATAATATCTTAATTCATTCGAAATCGGTCAAAGAACAACGAAATTAACATGAAACTTCATCAAATAACAACAAAGTAGACATTTTTCGCTGTTCCGTGCTTTGATAACCTTTTTTTCTTTCTGTCAGCTCATAATATCTTAATTCATTCGAAATCGGTCAAAGAACACGAAATTTACATGGAACTTCATGAAATAACAACAAAGTAGACATTTTTTCGCTGTTCCGTGTTTTCGATAACCTTTTTTTCTTTCTGTCAGCTCATAATATCTTAATTCATTCGAAATCGGCCAAAGAACAACGAAATTAACATGAAACTTCATCAAATAACAACAAAGTAGACATTTTTCACTGTTCCGTGCTTTGATAACCTTTTTTTCTTTCTGTCAGCTCATAATATCTTAATTCATTCGAAATCGGTCAAAGAACAACGAAATTTACATGGAACTTCATGAAATAACACAAAGTAGACATTTTTCGCTGTTCCGTGTTTAAAAAACCGTTTTTCTTTCTGTGTCAGCTTCAAAATATCTTAATTCATTCGAATTCGTTCAAAGAACAACGAAATTAACGTGGAATTTCATCAAATAACAACAAAGTAGAAATTTTCGCTGTTCCGTGCTTTGATAACCTTTTTTTCTTTCTGTCAGCTCATAATATCTTAATTCATTAGAAATCGGTCAAAGAGCAACGAAATTTACATGGAACTTCATGAAATAACAACAAAGTAGACATCTTTCGCTGTTTCCGTGTTTCGATAACCGTTTTTCTTTCTGTGTCAGCTTCAAAATATCTTAATTCATTCGAATTCGTTCAAAGAACAACGAAATTAACGTGGAATTTCATCAAATAACAACAAAGTAGACATTTTTCGCTGTTCCGTGCTTTGATAACCTTTTTTTTCTTTCTGTCAGCTCATAATATCTTAATTCATTCGAAATCGGTCAAAAGAACAACGAAATTTACATGGAACTTCATCAAATAACAACAAAGTAGACATTTTTCGCTGTTCCGTGTTTCGATAACCGTTTTTCTTTCTGTGTCAGCTTCAAAATATCTTAATTCATTCGAATCCGTTGAAAGAAAAACGAAATTAACGTGGAATTTCATCAAATAACAACAAAGTAGACATTTTTCGCTGTTCCGTGCTTTGATAACCTTTTTTCCTTTCTGTCAGCTCATAATATCTTAATTCATTCGAAATCGGCGTGCTTTGATAACCTTTTTTTCTTTCTGTCAGCTCATAATATCTTAATTCATTCGAAATCGGTCAAAGAACAACGAAATTTACATGGAACTTCATGAAATAACAACAAAGTAGACATTTTTCGCTGTTCCGTGCTTTTGATAACCTTTTTTCCTTTCTGTCAGCTCATAATATCTTAATTCATTCGAAATCGGTCAAAGAACAACGAAATTTACATGGAACTTCATGAAATAACAACAAAGTAGACATTTTTCGCCTGTTCCGTGTTTCGATAACCGTTTTTCTTTCTGTGTCAGCTTCAAAATATCTTAATTCATTCGAATTCGTTGAAAGAACAACGAAATTATCGTGGAATTTCATCAAATAACAACAAAGTAGACATTTTTCGCTGTTCCGTGCTTTGATAACCTTTTTTCCTTTCTGTCAGCTCATAATATCTTAATTCATTCGAAATCGGTCAAAGAACAACGAAATTAACATGAAACTTCATCAAATAACAACAAAGTAGACATATTTCGCTGTTCCGTGCTTTGATAACCTTTTTTCCTTTCTGTCAGCTCATAATATCTTAATTCATTCGAAATCGGTCAAAGAACAACGAAATTAACATGAAACTTCATCAAATAACAACAAAGTAGACATTTTTCGCTGTTCCGTGCTTTGATAACCTTTTTTTCTTTCTGTCAGCTCATAATATCTTAATTCATTCGAAATCGGTCAAAGAACAACGAAATTAACATGAAACTTCATCAAATAACAACAAAGTAGACATTTTTTCGCTGTTCCGTGCTTTGATAATCTTTTTTTTCTTTCTGTCAGCTCATAATATCTTAATTCATTCGAAATCGGTCAAAGAACAACGAAATTAACATGAAACTTCATCAAATAACAACAAAGTAGACATTTTTCGCTGTTCCGTGCTTTGATAACCTTTTTTTCTTTCTGTCAGCTCATAATATCTTAATTCATTCGAAATCGGTCAAAGAACAACGAAATTTACATGGAACTTCATCAAATAACAACAAAGTAGACATTTTTTCGCTAGTTCCGTGTTTCGATAACCGTTTTCTTTCTGTGTCAGCTTCAAAATATCTTAATTCATTCGAAATTCGTTGAAAGAACAACGAAATTAACGTGCAATTTCATCAAATAACAACAAAGTAGACATTTTTCGCTGTTCCGTGCTTTGATAACCTTTTTTCCTTTCTGTCAGCTCATAATATCTTAATTCATTCGAAATCGGTCAAAAGAACAACGAAATTTACATGGAACTTCATGAAATAACAACAAAGTAGACATTTTTCGCTGTTCCGTGTTTCGATAACCGTTTTTCTTTCTGTGTCAGCTTCAAATATCTTAATTCATTCGAATTCGTTCAAAGAACAACGAGAAATTAACGTTGGAATTTCATCAAATAACAACAAAGTAGACATTTTTCGCTGTTCCGTGCTTTGATAACCTTTTTTTCTTTCTGTCAGCTCATAATATCTTTAATTCATTCGAAATCGGTCAAAGAACAACGAAATTTACATGGAACTTCATGAATTAACAACAAAGTAGACATTTTTTCGCTGTTCCGTGTTTCGATAACCGTTTTTTCTTTCTGTGTCAGCTTCAAAATATCTTAATTCATTCGAATTCGTTCAAAGAACAACGAAATTAACGTGGAATTTCATCAAATAACAACAAAGTAGACATTTTTCGCTGTTCCGTGCTTTGATAACCTTTTTTTCTTTCTGTCAGCTCATAATATCTTAATTCATTCGAAATCGGTCAAAGAACAACGAAATTAACATGAAACTTCATCAAATAACAACAAAGTAGACATTTTTCGCTGTTCCCGTGCTTTGATAACCTTTTTTCCTTTCTGTCAGCTCATAATATCTTAATTCATTCGAAATCGGTCAAAGAGCAACGAAATTTACATGGAACCTTCATGAAATAACAACAAAGTAGACATTTTTCGCTGTTCCGTGTTTCGATAAACCGTTTTTCTTTCTGTGTCAGCTTCAAAATACTTTAATTCATTCGAATTCGTTGAAAGAACAACGAAATTAACGTGGAATTTCATCAAATAACAACAAAGTAGACATTTTTCGCTGTTCCGTGCTTTGATAACCTTTTTTCCTTTCTGTCAGCTCATAATATCTTAACTCATTCGAAATCGGTCAAAAGAACAACGAAATTTACATGGAACTTCATGAAATAACAACAAAGTAGACATTTTTCGCTGTTCCGTGGCTTTGATAACCTTTTTTCCTTTCTGTCAGCTCATAATATCTTAATTCATTCGAAATCGGTCAAAGAACAACGAAATTAACATGAAACTTCATCAAATAACAACAAAGTAGACATTTTTTCGCTGTTCCGTGCTTTGATAACCTTTTTTCCTTTCTGTCAGCTCATAATATCTTAATTCATTCGAAATCGGGTCAAGAAGAACAACGAAATTAACATGAAACTTCATCAAATAACAACCAAAGTAGACATGTTTCGCTGTTCCGTGCTTTGATTAATCTTTTTTTCTTTCTGTCAGCTCCATTATTATCCTATTTCATTCGAAATCGGTCAAAGAACAACGAAATTTACATGGAACTTCTTTCTGTCAGCTCATAATATCTTAATTCATTTCGAAATCGGTCCAATAGAACAACGAAATTTACATGGAACTTCATGAAATAACAACAAAGTAGACATTTTTCGCTGTTCCCGTGCTTTGATAACCTTTTTTCCTTTCTGTCAGCTCATAATATCTTAATTCATTCGAAATCGGTCAAAGAACAACGAAATTTACATGGAACTTCATGAAATAACAACAAAGTAGACATTTTTCGCTGTTCCGTGTTTCGATAACCCGTTTTTCTTTCTGTGTCAGCTTCAAAATATCTTAATTCATTCGAATTCGTTGAAAGAACAACGAAATTAACGTGGAATTTCATCAAATAACAACAAAGTAGACATTTTTCGCTGTCCGTGCCTTTGATAACCTTTTTTCCTTTCTGTCAGCTCATAATATCTTAATTCATTCGAAATCGGTCAAAGAACAACGAAATTAACATGAAACTTCATCAAATAACAACAAAAGTAGACATTTTTCGCTGTTCCGTGCTTTGATAACCTTTTTTCCTTTCTGTCAGCTCATAATATCTTTAATTCATTCGAAAATCGGTCAAAGAACAACGAAATTAACATGAAACTTCATCAAATAACAACAAAGTAGACATTTTTCGGCTGTTCCGTGCTTTGATAACCTTTTTTTCTTTCTGTCAGCTCATAATATCTTAATTCATTCGAAATCGGTCAAAGAACAACGAAATTAACATGAAACTTCATCAAATAACAACAAAGTAGACATTTTTCGCTGTTCCGTGCTTTGATAATCTTTTTTTCTTCTGTCAGCTCATAATATCTCTAATTCATTCGAAAATCGGTCAAAGAACAACGAAATTAACATGAAACTTCATCAAATAACAACAAAGTAGACATTTTTCGCTGTTCCGTGCTTTGATAACCTTTTTTTCTTTCTGTCACGTCATAATATCTTAATTCATTCGAAATCGGTCAAAGAACAACGAAATTTACATGGAACTCATCAAATAACAACAAAGTAGACATTTTTCGCTGTTCCGTGTTTCGATAACCGTTTTTCTTTCTGTGTCAGCTTCAAAATATCTTGGGGGTGGCCGTGGCGCGATAGTTGTG
>CAJVCO010000400.1:0-20307 GCA_910595825.1 Philhelius pedissequus | reverse complement strand
CGAAAAATGTCTACTTTGTTGTTATTTGATGAAGTTTCATGTTAATTTCGTTGTTCTTTGACCGATTTCGAATGAATTAAGATATTATGAGCTGACAGAAAGGAAAAAAGGTTATCAAAGCACGGAACAGCGAAAAATGTCTACTTTGTTGTTATTTGATGAAGTTTCATGTTAATTTCGTTGTTCTTTGACCGATTTCGAATGAATTAAGATATTATGAGCTGACAGAAAGGAAAAAAGGTTATCAAAGCACGGAACAGCGAAAAATGTCTACTTTGTTGTTATTTGATGAAGTTTCATGTTAATTTCGTTGTTCTTTGGCCGATTTCGAATGAATTAAGATATTATGAGCTGACAGAAAGGAAAAAAGGTTATCAAAGCACGGAACAGCGAAAAATGTCTACTTTGTTGTTATTTGATGAAGTTTCATGTTAATTTCTTTGTTCTTTGACCGATTTCGAATGAAATAGGATATTATGAGCTGACAGAAAGAAAAAAAGATTATCAAAGCACGGAACAGCGAAAAATGTCTACTTTGTTGTTATTTGATGAAGTTCCATGTAAATTTCGTTGTTCTTTGACCGATTTCGAATGAATTAAGATATTATGAGCTGACAGAAAGAAAAAAAGGTTATCAAAGCACGGAACAGCGAAAAATGTCTACTTTGTTGTTATTTGATGAAGTTTCATGTTAATTTCGTTGTTCTTTGACCGATTTCGAATGAAATAGGATATTATGAGCTGACAGAAAGAAAAAAAGATTATCAAAGCACGGAACAGCGAAAAATGTCTACTTTGTTGTTATTTGATGAAGTTTCATGTTAATTTCGTTGTTCTTTGACCGATTTCGAATGAATTAAGATATTATGAGCTGACAGAAAGAAAAAAAGGTTATCAAAGCACGGAACAGCGAAAAATGTCTACTTTGTTGTTATTTGATGAAGTTTCATGTTAATTTCTTTGTTCTTTGACCGATTTCGAATGAAATAGGATATTATGAGCTGACAGAAAGAAAAAAAGATTATCAAAGCACGGAACAGCGAAAAATGTCTACTTTGTTGTTATTTGATGAAATTCCACGTTAATTTCGTTGTTCTTTCAACGAATTCGAATGAATTAAGATATTTTGAAGCTGACACAGAAAGAAAAACGGTTATCGAAACACGGAACAGCGAAAAATGTCTACTTTGTTGTTATTTCATGAAGTTCCATGTAAATTTCGTTGTTCTTTGACCGATTTCGAATGAATTAAGATATTATGAGCTGACAGAAAGGAAAAAAGGTTATCAAAGCACGGAACAGCGAAAAATGTCTACTTTGTTGTTGTTTGATGAAGTTCCATGTAAATTTCGTTGTTCATTGGCCGATTTCGAATGAATTAAGATATTATGAGCTGACAGAAAGAAAAAAAGGTTATCAAAGCACGGAACAGCGAAAAATGTCTACTTTGTTGTTATTTGATGAAATTCCACGTTAATTTCGTTGTTCTTTGAACGAATTCGAATGAATTAAGATATTTTGAAGCTGACACAGAAAGAAAAACGGTTATCGAAACACGGAACAGCGAAAAATGTCTACTTTGTTGTTATTTCATGAAGTTCCATGTAAATTTCGTTGTTCTTTGACCGATTTCGAATGAATTAAGATATTATGAGCTGACAGAAAGAAAAAAAGGTTATCAAAGCACTGAACAGCGAAAAATGTCTACTTTGTTGTTATTTGATGAAATTCCACGTTAATTTCGTTGTTCTTTCAACGAATTCGAATGAATTAAGATATTTTGAAGCTGACACAGAAAGAAAAACGGTTATCGAAACACGGAACAGCGAAAAATGTCTACTTTGTTGTTATTTCATGAAGTTCCATGTAAATTTCGTTGTTCTTTGACCGATTTCGAATGAATTAAGATATTATGAGCTGACAGAAAGAAAAAAAGGTTATCAAAGCACGGAACAGCGAAAAATGTCTACTTTGTTGTTATTTGATGAAGTTTCATGTTAATTTCGTTGTTCTTTGGCCGATTTCGAATGAATTAAGATATTATGAGCTGACAGAAAGGAAAAAAGGTTATCAAAGCACGGAACAGCGAAAAATGTCTACTTTGTTGTTATTTGATGAAATTCCACGTTAATTTCGTTGTTCTTTCAACGAATTCGAATGAATTAAGATATTTTGAAGCTGACACAGAAAGAAAAACGGTTATCGAAACACGGAACAGCGAAAAATGTCTACTTTGTTGTTATTTGATGAAGTTTCATGTTAATTTCGTTGTTCTTTGACCGATTTCGAATGAATTAAGATATTATGAGCTGACAGAAAGGAAAAAAGGTTATCAAAGCACGGAACAGCGAAAAATGTCTACTTTGTTGTTATTTGATGAAGTTTCATGTTAATTTCGTTGTTCTTTGACCGATTTCGAATGAATTAAGATATTATGAGCTGACAGAAAGGAAAAAAGGTTATCAAATCACGGAACAGCGAAAAATGTGTACTTTGTTGTTATTTGATGAAGTTTTATGTTAATTTCGTTGTTCTTTGACCGATTTCGAATGAATTAAGATATTATAGAGCTGACAGAAAGGAAAAAAGGTTATCAAAGCACGGAACAGCGAAAAATGTCTACTTTGTTGTTATTTGATGAAGTTTCATGTTAATTTCGTTGTTCTTTGACCGATTTCGAATGAATTAAGATATTATGAGCTGACAGAAAGAAAAAAAGGTTATCAAAGCACGGAACAGCGAAAAATGTCTACTTTGTTGTTATTTGATGAAGTTTCATGTTAATTTCGTTGTTCTTTGACCGATTTCGAATGAATTAAGATATTATGAGCTGACAGAAAGGAAAAAAGGTTATCAAAGCACGGAACATCGAAAAATGTCTACTTTGTTGTTATTTGATGAAATTCCACGTTAATTTCGTTGTTCTTTCAACGAATTCGAATGAATTAAGATATTTTGAAGCTGACACAGAAAGAAAAACGGTTATCGAAACACGGAACAGCGAAAAATGTCTACTTTGTTGTTATTTCATGAAGTTCCATGTAAATTTCGTTGTTCTTTGACCGATTTCGAATGAATTAAGATATTATGAGCTGACAGAAAGGAAAAAAGGTTATCAAAGCACGGAACAGCGAAAAATGTCTACTTTGTTGTTATTTGATGAAATTCCACGTTAATTTCGTTGTTCTTTCAACGAATTCGAATGAATTAAGATATTTTGAAGCTGACACAGAAAGAAAAACGGTTATCGAAACACGGAACAGCGAAAAATGTCTACTTTGTTGTTATTTCATGAAGTTCCATGTAAATTTCGTTGTTCTTTGACCGATTTCGAATGAATTAAGATATTATGAGCTGACAGAAAGAAAAAAAGGTTATCAAAGCACGGAACAGCGAAAAATGTCTACTTTGGTGTTATTTGATGAAGTTTCATGTTAATTCCGTTGTTCTTTGACCGATTTCGAATGAATTAAGATATTATGAGCTGACAGAAAGAAAAAAAGGTTATCAAAGCACGGAACAGCGAAAAATGTCTACTTTGTTGTTATTTGATGAAATTCCATGTTAATTTCGTTGTTCTTTGAACGAATTCGAATGAATTAAGATATTTTGAAGCGGACACAGAAAGAAAAACGGTTATCGAAACACGGAACAGCGAAAAATGTCTACTTTGTTGTTATTTCATGAAGTTCCATGTAAATTTCGTTGTTCTTTGACCGATTTCGAATGAATTAAGATATTATGAGCTGACAGAAAGAAAAAAAGGTTATCAAAGGTTATTTGATGAAGTTTCATGTTAATTTCGTTGTTCTTTGACCGATTTCGAATGAATTAAGATATTATGAGCTGACAGAAAGGAAAAAAGGTTATCAAAGCACCGAACAGCGAAAAATGTCTACTTTGTTGTTATTTGATGAAATTCCACGTTAATTTCGTTGTTCTTTCAACGAATTCGAATGAATTAAGATATTATGAGCTGACAGAAAGGAAAAAAGGTTATCAAAGCACGGAACAGCGAAAAATGTCTACTTTGTTGTTATTTGATGAAATTCCACGTTAATTTCGTTGTTCTTTCAACGAATTCGAATGAATTAAGATATTTTGAAGCTGACACAGAAAGAAAAACGGTTATCGAAACACGGAACAGCGAAAAATGTCTACTTTGTTGTTATTTCATGAAGTTCCATGTAAATTTCGTTGTTCTTTGACCGATTTCGAATGAATTAAGATATTATGAGCTGACAGAAAGGAAAAAAGGTTATCAAAGCACGGAACAGCGAAAAATGTCTACTTTGTTGTTATTTGATGAAATTCCACGTTAATTTCGTTGTTCTTTCAACGAATTCGAATGAATTAAGATATTTTGAAGCTGACACAGAAAGAAAAACGGTTATCGAAACACGGAACAGCGAAAAATGTCTACTTTGTTGTTATTTCATGAAGTTCCATGTAAATTTCGTTGTTCTTTGACCGATTTCGAATGAATTAAGATATTATGAGCTGACAGAAAGGAAAAAAGGTTATCAAAGCACGGAACAGCGAAAAATGTCTACTTTGTTGTTATTTGATGAAATTCCACGTTAATTTCGTTGTTCTTTCAACGAATTCGAATGAATTAAGATATTTTGAAGCTGACACAGAAAGAAAAACGGTTATCGAAACACGGAACAGCGAAAAATGTCTACTTTGTTGTTATTTCATGAAGTTCCATGTAAATTTCGTTGTTCTTTGACCGATTTCGAATGAATTAAGATATTATGAGCTGACAGAAAGAAAAAAAAGGTTATCAAAGCACGGAACAGCGAAAAATGTCTACTTTGTTGTTATTTGATGAAGTTTCATGTTAATTTCGTTGTTCTTTGGCCGATTTCGAATGAATTAAGATATTATGAGCTGACAGAAAGGAAAAAAGGTTATCAAATCACGGAACAGCGAAAAATGTCTACTTTGTTGTTATTTGATGAAATTCCACGTTAATTTCGTTGTTCTTTCAACGAATTCGAATGAATTAAGATATTTTGAAGCTGACACAGAAAGAAAAACGGTTATCGAAACACGGAACAGCGAAAAATGTCTACTTTGTTGTTATTTGATGAAGTTCCATGTAAATTTCGTTGTTCTTTGACCGATTTCGAATGAATTAAGATATTATGAGCTGACAGAAAGAAAAAAAGGTTATCAAAGCACGGAACAGCGAAAAATGTCTACTTTGTTGTTATTTGATGAAGTTTCATGTTAATTTCGTTGTTCTTTGACCGATTTCGAATGAATTAAGATATTATGAGCTGACAGAAAGGAAAAAAAGGTTATCAAAGCACGGAACAGCGAAAAATGTCTAATTTGTTGTTATTTGATGAAGTTTCATGTTAATTTCGTTGTTCTTTGGCCGATTTCGAATGAATTAAGATATTATGAGCTGACAGAAAGGAAAAAAGGTTATCAAAGCACGGAACAGCGAAAAATGTCTACTTTGTTGTTATTTGATGAAATTCCACGTTAATTTCGTTGTTCTTTCAACGAATTCGAATGAATTAAGATATTTTGAAGCTGACACAGAAAGAAAAACGGTTATCGAAACACGGAACAGCGAAAAATGTCTACTTTGTTGTTATTTGATGAAGTTCCATGTAAATTTCGTTGTTCTTTGACCGATTTCGAATGAATTAAGATATTATGAGCTGACAGAAAGAAAAAAGGTTATCAAAGCACGGAACAGCGAAAAATGTCTACTTTGTTGTTATTTCATGAAGTTCCATGTAAATTTCGTTGTTCTTTGACCGATTTCGAATGAATTAAGATATTATGAGCTGACAGAAAGGAAAAAAGGTTATCAAAGCACGGAACAGCGAAAAATGTGTACTTTGTTGTTATTTGATGAAGTTTCATGTTAATTTCGTTGTTCTTTGACCGATTTCGAATGAATTAAGATATTATGAGCTGACAGAAAGGAAAAAAGGTTATCAAAGCACGGAACAGCGAAAAATGTCTACTTTGTTGTTATTTGATGAAGTTTCATGTTAATTTCGTTGTTCTTTGACCGATTTCGAATGAATTAAGATATTATGAGCTGACAGAAAGGAAAAAAGGTTATCAAAGCACGGAACAGCGAAAAATGTCTACTTTGTTGTTATTTGATGAAATTCCACGTTAATTTCGTTGTTCTTTGACCGATTTCGAATGAATTAAGATATTATGAGCTGACAGAAAGGAAAAAAGGTTATCAAAGCACGGAACAGCGAAAAATGTCTACTTTGTTGTTATTTGATGAAATTCCACGTTAATTTCGTTGTTCTTTCAACGAATTCGAATGAATTAAGATATTTTGAAGCTGACACAGAAAGAAAAACGGTTATCGAAACACGGAACGGCGAAAAATGTCTACTTTGTTGTTATTTCATGAAGTTCCATGTAAATTTCGTTGTTCTTTGACCGATTTCGAATGAATTAAGATATTATGAGCTGACAGAAAGGAAAAAAGGTTATCAAAGCACGGAACAGCGAAAAATGTCTACTTTGTTGTTGTTTGATGAAGTTCCATGTAAATTTCGTTGTTCATTGGCCGATTTCGAATGAATTAAGATATTATGAGCTGACAGAAAGAAAAAAAGGTTATCAAAGCACGGAACAGCGAAAAATGTCTACTTTGTTGTTATTTGATGAAATTCCACGTTAATTTCGTTGTTCTTTCAACGAATTCGAATGAATTAAGATATTTTGAAGCTGACACAGAAAGAAAAACGGTTATCGAAACACGGAACAGCGAAAAATGTCTACTTTGTTGTTATTTCATGAAGTTCCATGTAAATTTCGTTGTTCTTTGACCGATTTCGAATGAATTAAGATATTATGAGCTGACAGAAAGAAAAAAAGGTTATCAAAGCACGGAACAGCGAAAAATGTCTACTTTGTTGTTATTTGATGAAGTTTCATGTTAATTTCGTTGTTCTTTGGCCGATTTCGAATGAATTAAGATATTATGAGCTGACAGAAAGGAAAAAAGGTTATCAAAGCACGGAACAGCGAAAAATGTGTACTTTGTTGTTGTTTGATGAAGTTCCATGTAAATTTCGTTGTTCTTTGACCGATTTCGAATGAATTAAGATATTATGAGCTGACAGAAAGAAAAAAAGGTTATCAAAGCACGGAACAGCGAAAAATGTGTACTTTGATGTTATTTGATGAAGTTTCATGTTAATTTCGTTGTTCTTTGACCGATTTCGAATGAATTAAGATATTATGAGCTGACAGAAAGGAAAAAAGGTTATCAAAGCACGGAACAGCGAAAAATGTCTACTTTGTTGTTATTTGATGAAATTACACGTTAATTTCGTTGTTCTTTGAACGAATTCGAATGAATTAAGATATTTTGAAGCTGACACAGAAAGAAAAACGGTTATCGAAACACGGAACAGCGAAAAATGTCTACTTTGTTGTTATTTAATGAAGTTTCATGTTAATTTCGTTGTTCTTTGACCGATTTCGAATGAATTAAGATATTATGAGCTGACAGAAAGGAAAAAAGGTTATCAAAGCACGGAACAGCGAAAAATGTCTACTTTGTTGTTATTTGATGAAATTCCACGTTAATTTCGTTGTTCTTTCAACGAATTCGAATGAATTAAGATATTTTGAAGCTGACACAGAAAGAAAAACGGTTATCGAAACACGGAACAGCGAAAAATGTCTACTTTGTTGTTATTTCATGAAGTTCCATGTAAATTTCGTTGTTCTTTGACCGATTACGAATGAATTAGGATATTATGAGCTGACAGAAAGAAAACCGGTTATCGAAACACGGAACAGCGAAAAATGTCTACTTTGTTGTTATTTCATGAAGTTCCATGTAAATTTCGTTGTTCTTTGACCGATTTCGAATGAATTAGGATATTATGAGCTGACAGAAAGAAAAACGGTTATCGAAACACGGAACAGCGAAAAATGTCTACTTTGTTGTTATTTCATGAAGTTCCATGTAAATTTCGTTGTTCTTTGACCGATTTCGAATGAATTAAGATATTATGAGCTGACAGAAAGGAAAAAAGGTTATCAAAGCACGGAACAGCGAAAAATGTCTACTTTGTTGTTTGATGAAGTTCCATGTAAATTTCGTTGTTCATTGGCCGATTTCGAATGAATTAAGATATTATGAGCTGACAGAAAGAAAAAAAGGTTATCAAAGCACGGAACAGCGAAAAATGTCTACTTTGTTGTTATTTCATGAAGTTCCATGTAAATTTCGTTGTTCTTTGACCGATTTCGAATGAATTAAGATATTATGAGCTGACAGAAAGAAAAAAGGTTATCAAAGCACGGAACAGCGAAAAATGTCTACTTTGTTGTTATTTGATGAAGTTTCATGTTAATTTCTTTGTTCTTTGGCCGATTTCGAATGAATTAAGATATTATGAGCTGACAGAAAGGAAAAAAGGTTATCAAAGCACGGAACAGCGAAAAATGTGTACTTTGTTGTTGTTTGATGAAGTTCCATGTAAATTTCGTTGTTCTTTGACCGATTTCGAATGAATTAAGATATTATGAGCTGACAGAAAGAAAAAAAGGTTATCAAAGCACGGAACAGCGAAAATGTGTACTTTGTTGTTATTTGATGAAGTTTCATGTTAATTTCGTTGTTCTTTGACCGATTTCGAATGAATTAAGATATTATGAGCTGACAGAAAGGAAAAAAGGTTATCAAAGCACGGAACAGCGAAAAATGTCTACTTTGTTGTTATTTGATGAAATTACACGTTAATTTCGTTGTTCTTTGAACGAATTCGAATGAATTAAGATATTTTGAAGCTGACACAGAAAGAAAAACGGTTATCGAAAGACGGAACAGCGAAAAATGTCTACTTTGTTGTTATTTGATGAAGTTTCATGTTAATTTCGTTGTTCTTTGACCGATTTCGAATGAATTAAGATATTATGAGCTGACAGAAAGGAAAAAAGGTTATCAAAGCACGGAACAGCGAAAAATGTCTACTTTGTTGTTATTTGATGAAATTCCACGTTAATTTCGTTGTTCTTTCAACGAATTCGAATGAATTAAGATATTTTGAAGCTGACACAGAAAGAAAAACGGTTATCGAAACACGGAACAGCGAAAAATGTCTACTTTGTTGTTATTTCATGAAGTTCCATGTAAATTTCGTTGTTCTTTGACCGATTTCGAATGAATTAAGATATTATGAGCTGACAGAAAGAAAAACGGTTATCGAAACACGGAACAGCGAAAAATGTCTACTTTGTTGTTATTTCATGAAGTTCCATGTAAATTTCGTTGTTCTTTGACCGATTTCGAATGAATTAAGATATTATGAGCTGACAGAAAGGAAAAAAGGTTATCAAAGCACGGAACAGCGAAAAATGTCTACTTTGTTGTTATTTGATGAAGTTTCATGTTAATTTCGTTGTTCTTTGACCGATTTCGAATGAATTAAGATATTATGAGCTGACAGAAAGGAAAAAAGGTTATCAAAGCACGGAACAGCGAAAAATGTCTACTTTGTTGTTATTTCATGAAGTTCCATGTAAATTTCGTTGTTCTTTGACCGATTTCGAATGAATTAAGATATTATGAGCTGACAGAAAGAAAAAAAGGTTATCAAAGCACGGAACAGCGAAAAATGTCTACTTTGTTGTTATTTGATGAAATTCCACGTTAATTTCGTTGTTCTTTGAACGAATTCGAATGAATTAAGACATTTTGAAGCTGACACAGAAAGAAAAACGGTTATCGAAACACGGAACAGCGAAAAATGTGTACTTTGTTGTTATTTGATGAAGTTTCATGTTAATTTCGTTGTTCTTTGACCGATTTCGAATGAATTAAGATATTATGAGCTGACAGAAAGAAAAAAAGGTTATCAAAGCACGGAACAGCGAAAAATGTCTACTTTGTTGTTATTTGATGAAGTTTCATGTTAATTTCGTTGTTCTTTGACCGATTTCGAATGAATTAAGATATTATGAGCTGACAGAAAGGAAAAAAGGTTATCAAAGCACGGAACAGCGAAAAATGTCTACTTTGTTGTTATTTGATGAAGTTTCATGTTAATTTCGTTGTTCTTTGGCCGATTTCGAATGAATTAAGATATTATGAGCTGACAGAAAGGAAAAAAGGTTATCAAAGCACGGAACAGCGAAAAATGTGTACTTTGTTGTTGTTTGATGAAGTTCCATGTAAATTTCGTTGTTATTTGACCGATTTCGAATGAATTAAGATATTATGAGCTGACAGAAAGAAAAAAAGGTTATCAAAGCACGGAACAGCGAAAAATGTGTACTTTGTTGTTATTTGATGAAGTTTCATGTTAATTTCGTTGTTCTTTGACCGATTTCGAATGAATTAAGATATTATGAGCTGACAGAAAGAAAAAAAGGTTATCAAAGCACGGAACAGCGAAAAATGTCTACTTTGTTGTTATTTGATGAAATTCCACGTTAATTTCGTTGTTCTTTGAACGAATTCGAATGAATTAAGACATTTTGAAGCTGACACAGAAAGAAAACCGGTTATCGAAACACGGAACAGCGAAAAATGTGTACTTTGTTGTTATTTGATGAAGTTTCATGTTAATTTCGTTGTTCTTTGACCGATTTCGAATGAATTAAGATATTATGAGCTGACAGAAAGAAAAAAAGGTTATCAAAGCACGGAACAGCGAAAAATGTGTACTTTGTTGTTATTTGATGAAGTTTCATGTAAATTTCGTTGTTCTTTGACCGATTTCGAATGAATTAAGATATTATGAGCTGACAGAAAGGAAAAAAGGTTATCAAAGCACGGAACAGCGAAAAATGTCTACTTTGTTGTTATTTGATGAAATTCCACGTTAATTTCGTTGTTCTTTCAACGAATTCGAATGAATTAAGATATTTTGAAGCTGACACAGAAAGAAAAACGGTTATCGAAACACGGAACAGCGAAAAATGTCTACTTTGTTGTTATTTCATGAAGTTCCATGTAAATTTCGTTGTTCTTTGACCGATTTCGAATGAATTAAGATATTATGAGCTGACAGAAAGAAAAACGGTTATCGAAACACGGAACAGCGAAAAATGTCTACTTTGTTGTTATTTCATGAAGTTCCATGTAAATTTCGTTGTTCTTTGACCGATTTCGAATGAATTAAGATATTATGAGCTGACAGAAAGGAAAAAAGGTTATCAAAGCACGGAACAGCGAAAAATGTCTACTTTGTTGTTATTTGATGAAGTTTCATGTTAATTTCGTTGTTCTTTGACCGATTTCGAATGAATTAAGATATAATGAGCTGACAGAAAGGAAAAAAGGTTATCAAAGCACGGAACAGCGAAAAATGTCTACTTTGTTGTTATTTCATGAAGTTCCATGTAAATTTCGTTGTTCTTTGACCGATTTCGAATGAATTAAGATATTATGAGCTGACAGAAAGAAAAAAAGGTTATCAAAGCACGGAACAGCGAAAAATGTCTACTTTGTTGTTATTTGATGAAATTCCACGTTAATTTCGTTGTTCTTTGAACGAATTCGAATGAATTAAGACATTTTGAAGCTGACACAGAAAGAAAAACGGTTATCGAAACACGGAACAGCGAAAAATGTGTACTTTGTTGTTATTTGATGAAGTTTCATGTTAATTTCGTTGTTCTTTGACCGATTTCGAATGAATTAAGATATTATGAGCTGACAGAAAGAAAAAAAGGTTATCAAAGCACGGAACAGCGAAAAATGTCTACTTTGTTGTTATTTGATGAAGTTTCATGTTAATTTCGTTGTTCTTTGACCGATTTCGAATGAATTAAGATATTATGAGCTGACAGAAAGGAAAAAAGGTTATCAAAGCACGGAACAGCGAAAAATGTCTACTTTGTTGTTATTTGATGAAGTTTCATGTTAATTTCGTTGTTCTTTGGCCGATTTCGAATGAATTAAGATATTATGAGCTGACAGAAAGGAAAAAAGGTTATCAAAGCACGGAACAGCGAAAAATGTGTACTTTGTTGTTGTTTGATGAAGTTCCATGTAAATTTCGTTGTTCTTTGACCGATTTCGAATGAATTAAGATATTATGAGCTGACAGAAAGAAAAAAAGGTTATCAAAGCACGGAATAGCGAAAAATGTGTACTTTGTTGTTATTTGATGAAGTTTCATGTTAATTTCGTTGTTCTTTGACCGATTTCGAATGAATTAAGATATTATGAGCTGACAGAAAGAAAAAAAGGTTATCAAAGCACGGAACAGCGAAAAATGTCTACTTTGTTGTTATTTGATGAAATTCCACGTTAATTTCGTTGTTCTTTGAACGAATTCGAATGAATTAAGACATTTTGAAGCTGACACAGAAAGAAAAACGGTTATCGAAACACGGAACAGCGAAAAATGTGTACTTTGTTGTTATTTGATGAAGTTTCATGTTAATTTCGTTGTTCTTTGACCGATTTCGAATGAATTAAGATATTATGAGCTGACAGAAAGAAAAAAAGGTTATCAAAGCACGGAACAGCGAAAAATGTGTACTTTGTTGTTATTTGATGAAGTTTCATGTAAATTTCGTTGTTCTTTGACCGATTTCGAATGAATTAAGATATTATGAGCTGACAGAAAGGAAAAAAGGTTATCAAAGCACGGAACAGCGAAAAATGTCTACTTTGTTGTTATTTGATGAAGCTTCATGTTAATTTCGTTGTTCTTTGACCGATTTCGAATGAATTAAGATATTATGAGCTGACAGAAAGGAAAAAAGGTTATCAAAGCACGGAACAGCGAAAAATGTCTACTTTGTTGTTATTTGATGAAATTCCACGTTAATTTCGTTGTTCTTTCAACGAATTCGAATGAATTAAGATATTTTGAAGCTGACACAGAAAGAAAAACGGTTATCGAAACACGGAACAGCGAAAAATGTCTACTTTGTTGTTATTTCATGAAGTTCCATGTAAATTTCGTTGTTCTTTGACCGATTTCGAATGAATTAAGATATTATGAGCTGACAGAAAGGAAAAAAGGTTATCAAAGCACGGAACAGCGAAAAATGTCTACTTTGTTGTTGTTTGATGAAGTTCCATGTAAATTTCGTTGTTCATTGGCCGATTTCGAATGAATTAAGATATTATGAGCTGACAGAAAGAAAAAAAGGTTATCAAAGCACGGAACAGCGTAAAATGTCTACTTTGTTGTTATTTGATGAAATTCCACGTTAATTTCGTTGTTCTTTCAACGAATTCGAATGAATTAAGATATTTTGAAGCTGACACAGAAAGAAAAACGGTTATCGAAACACGGAACAGCGAAAAATGTCTACTTTGTTGTTATTTCATGAAGTTCCATGTAAATTTCGTTGTTCTTTGACCGATTTCGAATGAATTAAGATATTATGAGCTGACAGAAAGAAAAAAAGGTTATCAAAGCACGGAACAGCGAAAAATGTCTACTTTGTTGTTATTTGATGAAGTTTCATGTTAATTTCGTTGTTCTTTGGCCGATTTCGAATGAATTAAGATATTATGAGCTGACAGAAAGGAAAAAAGGTTATCAAAGCACGGAACAGCGAAAAATGTCTACTTTGTTGTTATTTGATGAAGTTTCATGTTAATTTCGTTGTTCTTTGACCGATTTCGAATGAATTAAGATATTATGAGCTGACAGAAAGGAAAAAAGGTTATCAAAGCACGGAACAGCGAAAAATGTCTACTTTGTTGTTATTTGATGAAGTTTCATGTTAATTTCTTTGTTCTTTGACCGATTTCGAATGAATTAAGATATTATGAGCTGACAGAAAGGAAAAAAGGTTATCAAAGCACGGAACAGCGAAAAATGTCTACTTTGTTGTTATTTGATGAAATTCCACGTTTATTTCGTTGTTCTTTCAACGAATTCGAATGAATTAAGATATTTTGAAGCTGACACAGAAAGAAAAACGGTTATCAAAACACGGAACAGCGAAAAATGTGTACTTTGTTGTTGTTTGATGAAGTTCGATGTAAATTTCGTTGTTCTTTGACCGATTTCGAATGAATTAAGATATTATGAGCTGACAGAAAGGAAAAAAGGTTATCAAAGCACGGAACAGCGAAAAATGTCTACTTTGTTGTTATTTGATGAAATTCCACGTTAATTTCGTTGTTCTTTCAACGAATTCGAATGAATTAAGATATTTTGAAGCTGACACCGAAAGAAAAACGGTTATCGAAACACGGAACAGCGAAAAATGTCTACTTTGTTGTTATTTGATGAAATTCCACGTTAATTTCGTTGTTCTTTCAACGAATTCGAATGAATTAAGATATTTTGAAGCTGACACAGAAAGAAAAACGGTTATCGAAACACGGAACAGCGAATAATGTCTACTTTGTTGTTATTTGATGAAGTTTCATGTTAATTTCGTTGTTCTTTGACCGATTTCGAATGAATTAAGATATTATGAGCTGACAGAAAGAAAAAAAGGTTATCAAAGCACGGAACAGCGAAAAATGTCTACTTTGTTGTTATTTGATGAAATTCCACGTTAATTTCGTTGTTCTTTGAACGAATTCGAATGAATTAAGATATTATGAGCTGACAGAAAGGAAAAAAGGTTATCAAAGCACGGAACAGCGAAAAATGTCTACTTTGTTATTATTTCATGAAGTTCCATGTAAATTTCGTTGTTCTTTGACCGATTTCGAATGAATTAAGATATTTTGAAGCTGACAGAAAGAAAAAAAGGTTATCAAAGCACGGAACAGCGAAAAATGTCTACTTTGTTGTTATTTGATGAAGTTTCATGTTAATTTCGTTGTTCTTTGACCGATTTCGAATGAATTAAGATATTATGAGCTGACAGAAAGGAAAAAAGGTTATCAAAGCACGGAACAGCTAAAAATGTCTACTTTGTTGTTATTTGATGAAGTTCCATGTAAATTTCGTTGTTCTTTGACCGATTTCGAATGAAATAGGATATTATGAGCTGACAGAAAGAAAAAAAGATTATCAAAGCACGGAACAGCGAAAAATGTCTACTTTGTTGTTATTTGATGAAATTCCACGTTAATTTCGTTGTTCTTTGACCGATTTCGAATGAATTAAGATATTATGAGCTGACAGAAAGGAGAAAAGGTTATCAAAGCACGGAACAGCGAAAAATGTCTACTTTGTTGTTATTTGATGAAGTTTCATGTTAATTTCGTTGTTCTTTGACCGATTTCGAATGAATTAAGATATTATGAGCTGACAGAAAGGAAAAAAGGTTATCAAAGCACGGAACAGCGAAAAATGTCTACTTTGTTGTTATTTGATGAAGTTTCATGTTAATTTCGTTGTTCTTTGACCGATTTCGAATGAATTAAGATATTTTGAAGCTGACACAGAAAGAAAAACGGTTATCGAAACACGGAACAGCGAAAAATGTCTACTTTGTTGTTATTTCATGAAGTTCCATGTAAATTTCGTTGTTCTTTGACCGATTTCGAATGAATTAAGATATTATGAGCTGACAGAAAGAAAAAAAGGTTATCAAAGCACGGAACAGCGAAAAATGTCTACTTTGTTGTTATTTGATGAAGTTTCATGTTAATTTCGTTGTTCTTTGACCGATTTCGAATGAATTAAGATATTATGAGCTGACAGAAAGAAAAAAAGGTTATCAAAGCACGGAACAGCGAAAAATGTCTACTTTGTTGTTATTTGATGAAGTTTCATGTTAATTTCGTTGTTCTTTGACCGATTTCGAATGAATTAAGATATTATGAGCTGACAGAAAGGAAAAAAGGTTATCAAAGCACGGAACAGCGAAAAATGTCTACTTTGTTGTTATTTGATGAAATTCCACGTTAATTTCGTTGTTCTTTCAACGAATTCGAATGAATTAAGATATTTTGAAGCTGACACAGAAAGAAAAACGGTTATCGAAACACGGAACAGCGAAAAATGTCTACTTCGTTGTTATTTGATGAAGTTTCATGTAAATTTCGTTGTTCTTTGACCGATTTCGAATGAATTAAGATATTATGAGCTGACAGAAAGGAAAAAAGGTTATCAAAGCACGGAACAGCGAAAAATGTGTACTTTGTTGTTATTTGATGAAGTTTCATGTTAATTTCGTTGTTCTTTGACCGATTTCGAATGAATTAAGATATTATGAGCTGACAGAAAGAAAAAAAGGTTATCAAAGCACGGAACAGCGAAAAATGTCTACTTTGTTGTTATTTGATGAAGTTTCATGTTAATTTCGTTGTTCTTTGACCGATTTCGAATGAATTAAGATATTATGAGCTGACAGAAAGGAAAAAAGGTTATCAAAGCACGGAACAGCGAAAAATGTCTACTTTGTTGTTATTTGATGAAGTTTCATGTTAATTTCGTTGTTCTTTGACCGTTTTCGAATGAATTAAGATATTATGAGCTGACAGAAAGGAAAAAAGGTTATCAAAGCACGGAACAGCGAAAAATGTCTACTTTGTTGTTATTTGATGAAGTTTCATGTTAATTTCGTTGTTCTTTGACCGATTTCGAATGAAATAGGATATTATGAGCTGACAGAAAGAAAAAAAGATTATCAAAGCACGGAACAGCGAAAAATGTCTACTTTGTTGTTATTTGATGAAGTTTCATGTTAATTTCGTTGTTCTTTGACCGATTTCGAATGAATTAAGATATTATGAGCTGACAGAAAGGAAAAAAGGTTATCAAAGCACGGAACAGCGAAAAATGTCTACTTTGTTGTTATTTGATGAAGTTTCATGTTAATTTCGTTGTTCTTTGACCGATTTCGAATGAATTAAGATATTATGAGCTGACAGAAAGAAAAAAAGGTTATCAAAGCACGGAACAGCGAAAAATGTCTACTTTGTTGTTATTTGATGGAAATTCCACGTTAATTTCGTTGTTCTTTCAACGAATTCGAATGAATTAAGATATTTTGAAGCTGACACAGAAAGAAAAACGGTTATCGAAACACGGAACAGCGAAAAATGTCTACTTTGTTGTTATTTGATGAAGTTTCATGTAAATTTCGTTGTTCTTTGACCGATTTCGAATGAATTAAGATATTGTGAGCTGACAGAAAGGAAAAAAGGTTATCAAAGCACGGAACAGCGAAAAATGTGTACTTTGTTGTTATTTGATGAAGTTTCATGTTAATTTCGTTGTTCTTTGACCGATTTCGAATGAATTAAGATATTATGAGCTGACAGAAAGAAAAAAAGGTTATCAAAGCACGGAACAGCGAAAAATGTCTACTTTGTTGTTATTTGATGAAATTCCACGTTAATTTCGTTGTTCTTTCAACGAATTCGAATGAATTAAGATATTTTGAAGCTGACACAGAAAGAAAAACGGTTATCGAAACACAGAACAGCGAAAAATGTCTACTTTGTTGTTATTTCATGAAGTTCCATGTAAATTTCGTTGTTCTTTGACCGATTTCGAATGAATTAAGATATTATGAGCTGACAGAAAGGAAAAAAGGTTATCAAAGCACGGAACAGCGAAAAATGTCTACTTTGTTGTTATTTGATGAAGTTTCATGTTAATTTCGTTGTTCTTTGACCGATTTCGAATGAATTAAGATATTATGAGCTGACAGAAAGGAAAAAAGGTTATCAAAGCACGGAACAGCGAAAAATGTCTACTTTGTTGTTATTTCATGAAGTTTCATGTTAATTTCGTTGTTCTTTGACCGATTTCGAATGAATTAAGATATTATGAGCTGACAGAAAGGAAAAAAGGTTATCAAAGCACGGAACAGCGAAAAATGTCTACTTTGTTGTTATTTGATGAAATTCCACGTTAATTTCGTTGTTCTTTGAACGAATTCGAATGAATTAAGATATTTTGAAGCTGACACAGAAAGAAAAAAGGTTATCAAAACACGGAACAGCGAAAAATGTCTACTTTGTTGTTATTTGATGAAGTTTCATGTTAATTTCGTTGTTCTTTGGCCGATTTCGAATGAATTAAGATATTATGAGCTGACAGAAAGGAAAAAAGGTTATCAAAGCACGGAACAGCGAAAAATGTCTACTTTGTTGTTATTTGATGAAGTTTCATGTTAATTTCGTTGTTCTTTGACCGATTTCGAATGAATTAAGATATTATGAGCTGACAGAAAGGAAAAAAGGTTATCAAAGCACGGAACAGCGAAAAATGTCTACTTTGTTGTTATTTCATGAAGTTTCATGTTAATTTCGTTGTTCTTTGACCGATTTCGAATGAATTAAGATATTATGAGCTGACAGAAAGAAAAAAAGGTTATCAAAGCACGGAACAGCGAAAAATGTCTACTTTGTTGTTATTTGATGAAGTTTCATGTTAATTTCGTTGTTCTTTGACCGATTTCGAATGAATTAAGATATTATGAGCTGACAGAAAGGAAAAAAGGTTATCAAAGCACGGAACAGCGAAAAATGTCTACTTTGTTGTTATTTGATGAAGTTTCATGTTAATTTCGTTGTTCTTTGGCCGATTTCGAATGAATTAAGATATTATGAGCTGACAGAAAGGAAAAAAGGTTATCAAAGCACGGAACAGCGAAAAATGTCTACTTTGTTGTTATTTGATGAAATTACACGTTAATTTCGTTGTTCTTTGAACGAATTCGAATGAATTAAGATATTTTGAAGCTGACACAGAAAGAAAAACGGTTATCGAAACACGGAACAGCGAAAAATTTCATACTTTGTTGTTGTTTGATGAAGTTCCATGTAAATTTCGTTGTTCTTTGACCGATTTCGAATGAATTAAGATATTATGAGCTGACAGAAAGAAAAAAAGATTATCAAAGCACGGAACAGCGAAAAATGTCTACTTTGTTGTTATTTGATGAAGTTTCATGTTAATTTCGTTGTTCTTTGACCGATTTCGAATGAATTAAGATATTTTGAAGCTGACACAGAAAGAAAAACGGTTATCGAAACACGGAACAGCGAAAAATGTCTACTTTGTTGTTATTTCATGAAGTTCCATGTAAATTTCGTTGTTCTTTGACCGATTTCGAATGAATTAAGATATTATGAGCTGACAGAAAGAAAAAAAGGTTATCAAGGCACGGAACAGCGAAAAATGTCTACTTTGTTGTTATTTGATGAAGTTTCATGTTAATTTCGTTGTTCTTTGACCGATTTCGAATGAATTAAGATATTATGAGCTGACAGAAAGAAAAAAAGGTTATCAAAGCACGGAACAGCGAAAAATGTCTACTTTGTTGTTATTTGATGAAATTCCACGTTAATTTCGTTGTTCTTTGAACGAATTCGAATAAATTAAGATATTTTGAAGCTGACACAGAAAGAAAAACGGTTATCGAAACACGGAACAGCGAAAAATGTCTACTTTGTTGTTATTTGATGAAGTTTCATGTTAATTTCGTTGTTCTTTGACGGATTTCGAATGAATTAAGATATTATGAGCTGACAGAAAGAAAAAAAGGTTATCAAAGCACGGAACAGCGAAAAATGTCTACTTTGTTGTTATTTGATGAAGTTTCATGTTAATTTCGTTGTTCTTTGACCGATTTCGAATGAATTAAGATATTATGAGCTGACAGAAAGAAAAAAGGTTATCAAAGCACGGAACAGCGAAAAATGTCTACTTTGTTGTTATTTGATGAAGTTTCATGTTAATTTCGTTGTTCTTTGACCGATTTCGAATGAATTAAGATATTATGAGCTGACAGAAAGGAAAAAAGGTTATCAAAGCACGGAACAGCGAAAAATGTCTACTTTGTTGTTATTTGATGAAGTTTCATGTTAATTTCGTTGTTCTTTGACCGATTTCGAATGAAATAGGATATTATGAGCTGACAGAAAGAAAAAAAGATTATCAAAGCACGGAACAGCGAAAAATGTCTACTTTGTTGTTATTTGATGAAGTTTCATGTTAATTTCGTTGTTCTTTGACCGATTTCGAATGAATTAAGATATTATGAGCTGACAGAAAGGAAAAAAGGTTATCAAAGCACGGAACAGCGAAAAATGTCTACTTTGTTGTTATTTGATGAAGTTTCATGTTAATTTCGTTGTTCTTTGACCGATTTCGAATGAATTAAGATATTATGAGCTGACAGAAAGAAAAAAAGGTTATCAAAGCACGGAACAGCGAAAAATGTCTACTTTGTTGTTATTTGATGAAATTCCACGTTAATTTCGTTGTTCTTTCAACGAATTCGAATGAATTAAGATATTTTGAAGCTGACACAGAAAGAAAAACGGTTATCGAAACACGGAACAGCGAAAAATGTCTACTTTGTTGTTATTTGATGAAGTTTCATGTAAATTTCGTTGTTCTTTGACCGATTTCGAATGAATTAAGATATTATGAGCTGACAGAAAGGAAAAAAGGTTATCAA